>JBAMJV010001426.1:0-35695 GCA_037951105.1 Echinarachnius parma
GCATTAAACATCACTTTTTAAAATAAATTGACAACTAAAAACAAGAATTATGCCTGTATGTAGGCTATGTAGTAATCAAAATGTTAACATTCAGAATATCAAGAAAATGTGGCATATTTTCAAAATTAATTACAGCTATAAATATTAAATTTCAATTCAGGTCATTACCAAAAATGAGAATTCCTTTAAAAAGGTGTGCACATTTTCCATCATTAATTAGACAATAGATATCATAGATGCATTCCTGTTAAAGAAAGCGCTGCATTAAATCATTCTTTTGTTAGAAAATGAATAAAAAATAAAAAATAAAATTTGAAAGAGCATACAATTTAAATGACAGAATAAACTTTATTTCATCAAAATTTGTTAGGAGACGGCTGAAACATCAATAAAGACATCTGATCAGAATAAATCTGCGGCCCAGATTTATTTAATGACTTTTTAAAAAATCTAAAATTGTCCTTACAATATCATTGTGTAGGTTTGAACTGAACCTGATGACCATGGGTAATCATAATTGCGCTTTGAAACCCTGTATCAAGCAGGTTATAAATGCAAGTTATTATTATTATTATTATTACACTTTTTCAAACATTTCCAAAAGAGGGATTCAAATTATTGTTGGATGATCTCTCTATTCAATCATTAGTTTTAACCAAACCCACCAATGCTCTTTAGAAAGCGCCATCTTGTGATTTAATAGCTCTTTTTGAATAACAGGCTTTTACTTAATTGTTTGTAATTTGATATACCTTTCAAGCATGGTAGAGTTATTACTATTTGTTTTTAGTGTTATTTTGCAGGCTTTGGTTACTTAAGCTCAGCCTTACCCAAACTGTACTACCCCTGTACAATGTACATGATGGGACACAATCACGCCAAGTTTGGTCACAATCGGTTGATACATGGCCGAGATATGAGCGGGGGGGGGGAGCATATTAGGTTGTGAGGTCCCGAATTCAAACCCAGAGTATGCCCTTCAGCAAGAAAATGTATCCGCAATTGCTGCACTCCACCCAGGTTTATAAATGGGTACCTGGAAGGATGCAATGTACATGTAGTTACTTAACCCGTTCCCTACGAGTTTGTGAAATCCCCATAGAATGTGTACACAACCCACTCGGTTCCTGTGGTGAAGGGGTTAAAGGGTACCACCACCAATAAATATTATTCTTATAAATGAAAGGTAACATATTTAGTAGTCCATTCCATCAACATGTACAGAAAAATATGTTTAAAAAATAAATATATAATTGGAAAACGCATCACTATACTACACCATGTGTATATGGGTCTGCAACTTGCGCAAAGACTACCTTTGTCAAGAGCAAACAAATCGTCCAGGATTCTATTCATTGTCACATATGCGTGAATAGAATTGGCACACTCACTTATGTTTGGCGAGTACGAAACCACGAAATAAAAGTGGTTCCGTAAGTGGTGATAATGAATTCATTTGATTATGAATTGCATGACCCTTTGCAAGATGTTAGGTATCTATTTGATATCACAAAAGGATACCAAAACTGATATATGTATGTGTTGTTCTTTGCCTGGTGGTCCCCTTTAACATTGTGTCCACCCACAATGTTGCCCATGGCTGGAATGCTCACCATCGAGTTGAAAACGTACATTTCATGTGCTGGATTGATCGCAGACTGTATCCAATGACCAGGGAAATAATACAATACATATTAGGTCACGAGGTCCAGAGTACAACCCAAAGTATGTTCATCACATTTTCCTTCAGCACTTCGACTTTTGTACCAAACATAATCTGATTCATGCAATAGGCATAGACTGTACCATGTTCGTAACTGGCGGCTCTTCGTCAGGTTTATGGTGATTAAAGATCTATGCTTTCTGACTTTCCGGGGGCAGATGCTTGTTGACTGCTAGAAGACTGCTAGAAGCGCAATACAAGACTGCTAGTTGGCGAATGCACTGCAAGGAAATAGGAATATTCCCACTAACACCAACTGGGCTACTGGCTTTTCCTGGATTCACCACTCTGGAGCGATTGCATACATTGCTTCTCCCAATTTTGATTTTTTGATCGGCCAAGGCACGTAGTTTGATTGTCTGTGATTTGTTCATGCTAATCATGTTTGTAAAATGTACAGAAGAAAGTATTTAATCTGTCACGAAGTATTAAGAATAGCCATAGGGTTTGTTTGCGATGATGTGCTGACCTTGCGTTAAGACAAGAAGGTGTATGGACCTATTTAGAGACACCCATTGTTCCCTGGGTAGGGTGAAACCTGCTGGCTATTAGTTGAGAATTGATTCTTTAAGGTTGAACACTGTGTCGGTTAGGGACTTCTTAGAATACCAAAGGGGCATCATGCCAGGCTAGAAATGCCGAGCTGAAGGTAAAGATGGAGATGGACAGGCAGATGTCGAGCAGGGCTGCAATGAGGTGATACTGGAACACGAGGCTGACCTAGAATAAAAAATATAATAAGACAATTTATGAAAATAAGTTTTCGACAACATAAATACAGAATTTTATTTTCTCAAGGACCCCAAAGTTATAGTATTATGATCTTTAAAGAGATGTAGTTGAGTTCTTGTAAAGAGAGTACAGTTTTTGTCAAACTTAATTTTTAGTAAGCAGAACCTGCACCATTACATTACAAACTAATATTCATAACTCCACCATGCTCACAAGAAATACAAAATTACAAATAACCAAGTAAAAAGCCTGTTATATAATAATAAATCATAATATATTACATTTATATAGCGCTTAGTACAATGTTTCTATATAAAGCGCTTTATTATCATTTAAAATGAGCCGTTAAAACTCAAGAGGGGGCTCTCTGAACACTCATCGGTTTTAACCATTTTAAATAAAATATTGTGAATGTGACGTTATGTTGAAATAGTGATTAGATAGAGAGATTATCAACAACTATTTAAAACACACTTTTGTAAAATTTTTGAAAAGCGGAAGCATTTTAAAATTTTGTTAACAACTGATTCAAAATTGGCTAATAATTGTGGGGCCCAACATTTATTACGGATGGTTATGTTTATGGATATTTTCAGCCATTTCTGAACCGATTTTGATCAAATAAAGATCATTCTGTAATTAAAATTGTATGCTCTTTCAAATTTGACTCAGTTTTTCATTATCTTACACAAATATTATTTTGATTAGCGCCCTCTATACCAAAACTCAACTATCCCTTTAAGTTGTTCTTGAAAATTATATCATTTGACGAAGTGTTGCAGCGGCACACGAAACGTCATGATCTTTTAGATTCCTAGTTTGACCATACATTGCGAGACAAACAAATATCACTAGCGATATTATTTCCGATAATATGCTGTCCCGCATATTGTGTACTTCAATTTACTGAAGATAATGAACATGATCTTGACAATGTTTGAAACACATCATGGTCACCCAGTTATGATTCAAATTCACAATATGCAATATGCAGGTGTTTGCAACAAGTTTTTTGAGTTAGACCTCTGAATTATTTTGTCTTATTAAAAATACTTGCAATCAAATTTGGTTGAAACTTGTTGTGGAGATCTGGCAACCTAAAGTCACTTTTTTCAAATTTGGCCTTCCGCCTACCTGTATTAACATTACAATACTGCACTGTTCAGCCTGCATTGCACTGATATTGTATGAGGCCCGCCCAGGTCAGAATCGCATGGCACCTATGCATTTTGTATACACCCTTTGCGATAATGGGCATTTCCACGGAAAGTGGACATGAAATGAAAAAAACAATTGGCTCTTTTTCAAATCCTATTTATTTTTTCTGGATTTATTTTTTCATAAAACATGACCCTTTAACTATATCTTTCAGTTCACATGATTTTTTTTTTAATTCTAGGGTGTCTCCTTATTATAAGAGAAAATCTTCATATTTTCTATATTTTCAGGCATTTTTATAATTTAAGGCACCAAATTGGATGACTGATAATCACAGTACCTTTTCAGATTAAATTTTCAGTTATTTGGGTGCTCTAAAGTATATTTTTTTAGGAATCAAAACCTCCGGACAAACCGTAACACGAGTTACCATAACGCGAGCTACCGATGTTTCTGCATCCTACAATTTATTCACAAATTGTTTGGAAATTTTTTCAATACTAACTCATAGGACATACAAATGTTTGACTAGGATTATATTTACTGTCTGCGCCGGGCTTTAGTCTCCCTCCACCTACAGTGGGCCAAACAACAAGCAATATAATTCATTTATGCGAAAGTCCTTGGGGTCCGGTTCTTGGACATTGACTTTTTAATATTTTGTTTTATTTTTTCCATCACCAGATCCAAATTAACCCTAATCAGGTTGGGTTATTTTGGCTAGATGCTATAGCCGGGAAAGTCGCGCAACGATACCTGGGCGTGTTGCAGAATTATCACACAAATGTCCAGGCGGTGGATTCCACCCCTAGCCATCCCCTTTCCTTCAGCCTGGTTAGGGTTAAGGATTTCTAGATTTTGAAAAAATTGTTTATAAATTGCCACAAGGGAAGAGAGTTGATTTTAACATGAACTTACAGCACTGCATTTTAGATCCAGATCCACTTGAGTACTTGTAATCCCTTTGAGCAGAAGATGTGTCACACTCCTTTGTCTTCAAACTAGGATAAGGATCAAATGAGATATGATAGATAAGTTTCTTACAATACACAAAAGATGGATGCAATAATGAACGTGCAAACATAATGTGATATGCCCAAGACTACCCAAGACAAATGGAGACCCAGTAGGAGGTGAAAGCCTTTATGTGAATGATCACATCAATGCCCATGAGCTGCTAAAGGAATGCTCTCCGGGGAGTTGTGCACACAATGGCCCGTATTCACAAAGGAGGTTTGTACAGTCCATGGTCTAAACCTCGGTTAACATCTATGGAATGCCAATTGTAAACTGATGGAGAGAGAATAATAATAATAATAATAATAATTTACATTTATATAGCGCATTATATGAAATAACATCTCTATGCGCTTTACATTACAACAAATTACAGTTACAACAGTATTATAAACATATATCAGATCTTAAATACACATAATTATACAAATCATTATTGAATCATTATCCCTATGTAAGGGGAGAATCAAGACAAATTTAATTCTGAAATAGTTCGGTTTTTAATAGTTTCTTGAAAGTGTCCAGGGTTGGTGCGGCACGGATGTGTACCACGGTGCGGCACGGTGCGGCACGGATGTGTACCATCAACATTGTTAACAAGTAAGGAATTTACATTCTCTCTCCATCAGTTTACAATGGCATTCCATAGATGTAAACCGGGGTTTAGACCATGGACTGTACAAACCTCCTTTGTGAATACGGGCCAATGAGTCCTGGGTGTGTATTCTGAAAATGTCACAAGTCCATATAAGACAGGACAGGGCTCGATACTTGCACTGGCCCGCTGGCCCGGGGCCAGTGAAATTGCACTTCGGGCCAGCAAAAATGTATGAAATACATATCTTGGTGGACAAAATTAGAAAAATCTTGTTTTCTTCTATGTTATGCTTCATCTATGATCCCAGATTTGATCAGGAAAGAGTGATATTTGCATATTAAAAAGTGAAATACAATTTTCAGACCAGTAAATTTTTCTTTCGGGCCACCAGAAAAGGGGAAGAAATGGGCCACTGACAAAAAAGTTGAGTGTGGAGCCCTGCATAAGATAATACACCGCTAAATCGTCATACAATGTAAATTGATAATCTGAAAATTGCCTTAAAGGGGACCACCAGGCAAACAACACATATATGTTTTTGTACCGTTTTGTGATATCAAATAGATACCCAACATTTTGCAAAGGGTTGTGTAATTCATGAGCAAAACAATTAATTTCCAACTTACGGGAACAACTACTATTTTCTTGTTCCGTACAGGCCAAATATTTGCAAGTGCGCCATTGATGCTATTCAAGTGTACGTTTGGAGACATAAGAATCCCAGGCGATTTGTTCACTCTGGACAAAGTAGTGTTGTACATGCAGACCCATGAATGCATGTTTTAGAATGGTGATACATTTTCCGATCTCTCATAAAACTAAAGCGAAGTTAGCAGGACTGCACGAGCAGCATCCTGGGAATATATTTACCCTCCCCCCACTCGGTATAATTTATGGTAAGCATTTGCTGGTTCCCTCCCTTTGAAAATACCCCCCTATCTCTGGACTGCCAACATTTCTGAATCCACCTTTCGCGGGCTTTTCCTGCTTTGGAGACCCCCTAAAACTGGAACACTGCTCAATGTACGTTATGTACCCCCTTTATCAGGTGAGCTAGCAGGAATTTCAGGAATTTGATCCCAGGAATTTGATCCCAGGATTTGATCTATTTTCTATGATTTTCATAACAAAGACATATTATGACCCCCTTTCTCAGGAATCCAAACAGAGAGAGAACAAAAACACCCACCCTTTTAATGAAAACTCCGGGTGAAATGTCAATTAAAGGTAAAGGCCAGTTTTGGAAAGGCCCCCCTCTCAAAAAAGTGAAATGGAAGCTCTTATTACCAATAATGTGAAAGAATATAATTGTACTAATAAGGCCTGAGTCATGTCGGATATATTCGGAACCGGGTCCCGATAAACTTTTACCGGTCGGGAACCGGTATCCCGATAAATTTTTACCGTCGAAACTCGGACGGATAAAATCACGCAATCGTGCAAGCATCGGCAAAAATGCACTGTTTGGGGCTTATATTGCTCTTTTTATATGCAAATAACATAACAAATACTGAGGCTTTCATGAATTTACATATTTCAATCTTTACGGGAAAATAGTTACAGACTATCCAGAATTAACTCAGTTTTGCAAGAAAAGTATTTTTTCCGAAGTAAATTGGACCTAGAAATCGATCGTTGGTTCAGCATTACGCCACACGTTTCAGAGAGGGGCAATTCCACGGTAACTGACGTTACAATGTAGGATTTTTACAACTTTGTTTTCATTGTAGTTATGTAAATAAAGATACCTGGGGGTTATAATTTGATACCTGTATATAGTTGATAAGAGTGAAGAAATAAGTATGAATTTTTTCACCAAAACTGCATTTTTTATCGAACAGCGAGCAAAAATGTGTCGGTAACTGACGTTACGCAAAAAAGACATGCAAAATCATGGTCTTGAATCAAAGTGTAATATCTCATGTCCCAGACCTGCCAGAATGATGTGTTTTATGTGACATCATCCCTGGGTACCCAGGAACAGATGTACAAAATATAGAATGAGTAGCATCATTTCCCTTTATGCTATGATAACTTTACTGACATTACGGTTACACTTCCCATAGGCTTAACACATGAAAAATCATGTTTTGGAATCAGTTTGAAATATTTCATGTCCTTAACTTGTTAGAATGATTTTTGGGGTATGGATTAATTCCTTGGTCCATCAAGAACATATATACAAATAAAAGGAGAACTTTGTCCATTTTTTTTTTATTCTGTGGAAAGTTTATTGTGAGCATGCTGGTAACTGACGTTACGTTAACTGACGTTACAATGCTTTGTCTATGGGGTTTACATGAAACTGATTTTATCACTGTTTTTACACTGCATCAAGAATGATATCATACTAGTGCAATGTTAAATACTGATATCAACCTAGCAAAAGATCAAACAATGGGAAATCGGGACCTATGGGGCTAATTGACGTTTTACATACATTGCTTTACCTATGGGTGGTAACTGACGTTACACATGTAAATTACGTTTAGGTTGTAGAACAAATTTGTTGATTCCTCATGAATCATACCATACCAGTCACATGTTTAATATTAAATATATTAACTATTAAGATTCAAATCAGTGATTTATCAATGATTTGGAATGGATATGGGGTGTGGGGATCTAAGGGCCAAGTCCCTTTGCCCTTTCACAGAAATAAAGAGAGGATTTTGCCTTTTTTACACCACTTTATTAAGAAAAGCAGATAAATTAAGGGCTTTCCATCCTATTTGCCCATACTGGGAGATAAAACTTACAGGGAAACAAAGGGAAATTTAACTTAAAATAAGAAATAGTATAATCCATGATTTTGGTAACTGACGTTACATCCCCTACATCACAGTGTTTAGTCTTTTGAAAGAACTTTATACTGATTTACATGATAATAACTGGCTTAAACAATTTAGCAAGCTCCTCCTGAAGGTTTATGAATCTTTCAATTATCATTGTTCCCTTGGTAAATCATGTGACATTATGGTAATTGATGTTACATCATGGTAATTGATGTTAAATCATGGTAACTGACGTTACACACTTTGAAGAGCCAATTTTTACCAATGGTATGTGGCCATCCCAATTTTTGTTGTATTGATAGAAAGAGAGTTGGTCAAAGATTACAAATCTCAAGTAGCATCCCATATATCACCTTCTTTGTGGAATAAATTGAACAAATCCTTGTTTTTGGTAACTGACGTTACATCCATTATGGTAAACTGAGCTAATCAAGATTTTTGTCAAATTCAATAATCTAACCAGCAAATTTTGTTCTTGCCATTTGGTAAAGTGTTATTCTGGTAACTCTTTTCATGTGAAAGTTTATCAATTGAAGCAATGGTTTAGTAGATTTACTGATAGCAAATTGTATGTGAATTTATCTTTCTCATCACCTAAATTTCAACTTTTATACTTTGATGGCCATTTTGAAGAGAAAAAAATGGCCGTCTTTGAAAAAAAAATATGGTTCCTAAAAATTCAACTCATGTATTATTAAAAAATATGAGTTGTTTTAAAACCAAATTTGATTTTTAATTTTTGGCATCCATGTCCCTTATGTCGTGGAATTGCCCAGAAACAGAAACTTCGAGCCGCTGTTTCATGCATATCGCTCATATACTTTGCGTGCAGGTTACGGGTCTTTTTTCTTATGCGAGATCCTTCCGCGACGGAGCTATGTTAATTCATCCGCCATACATGTAGCCGTTTTTTATCGATATTTTACGTAATTGTTTTCATTGTTTTGGGGCTCATTTTTGTATCTGTTCAGCTATCAAACGCCATGAAATCCTGTAAGTAGAATATCAAAACATTTTAAAATGTTGCAAATGACCAAAATACGTATTTTGAGCCACTTTTTGAATGCACTGGCTCATCAGCTGGATCATACGAAGATCCATCAGACAACTCCCCTGGAGTATCGGACTAACTTTGTGTGCACATCCGCCAACAATATCGTTCAAATGACTAGCAATTTTGCGCTTCCTGTTCAATTTCTGACTGTCAAGCGAAGTAACGAACCAAGAATTTCTCGAAAATAACCACTCTTTAAAGTAAATGATATCAATTGCCCCGTTTTTACTTGAATTCCGCTACATTAAGTGATAATCTTAATTTCTTTTTAAACATTTTATTTATTTTAATTTTTTTTTCGGGGCACCGTTACCGATATAACGAAACCGGGTCCCGATTGAAACGGTCGGTAACGGGTAACGGTAACCGACTCAGCCTTAGTACTAATATAGGATTATCCAAATTTGGCCAAGAAACCGCCTACTAATTTATATACTTGCAAAATTATAAATTGATCCCGACGGGATAGATATCGCCAAAACGGAATCGCCTATGCGCTATGCCTATGTGTATTACGACCACGCCGTGTACACGAGGTGTGTTCGCTATACGGGCTTGTCCCTAGCTTGTCGATATCTCCCCCAGCGCTAGCGGCGCTAACAGTAACAGGTCTGAATGGGCGGTGGATTTATGAATTTCACAAGCGGATATTGGATTTCTGCCAATATTTCTGTATTTAACGATGCTTAGGTTCGGATTTCACCACATAAGCCCTATTTCAATACATATTCAACAATATTGATCAATATAGATGTATTCGGCTACGTTTCAGAAACTGGACTTGGGCTTTAAACCCCCTTTTTTACAATCTTCGGGCCAGATTTTGTCGCGCGAAAAGTACCCCTTTACCGGAGATTTATGGAGGGGGGGGGGGGGGGGGCATTTCAATATACGTATACGCTAGAGATAACTTAGCATACTGCCCATTCGTACACGATACCGTTCAATAGTGTAACGCTATGTATTAGGACGCATAAGTGAGGAAAACGGATGGGAAATAATCATTTTTTTCCTACATTTTGCTGCCTTCATAACAAAAGAGTTGGTAATTATTATCAAAGAGAATTGTAGTACAAAAGTTCGTTTGCATTTGCTGGTAAATGGAGGGGAAAATCGGCTGATCTCCTCACAACGCTATTGTAATGTATGGTAGGTGTACTACACATCGGCACTGTTTTTAATATCGGCACACCGCGTAATATTTGTTTTTGCGCGTGTTGTGAAAAATCGCGCATGTGATGATGCGCGCTACCCTTAAAAACTAAACTGGTTGAAATTTTGAGGAGAAATAATGCATAGATCATCCGCTACGAGTAAATTTGTGAAATTATGCCAATAAAATTAACATCGCACAAGAAATTTGGAGTTGCGTGCATTTTCAACGAGAGCTGAGGGGGTGCCGGTATTAAAAACACTTCGAACTTGTGAAGCCAAAAAACCACGCGCGCGTTCGAAGGCGCTATCTCAAAAAATAATTAATACATCGCAAAACTGATCATCGCATCGGAATCTGCACTATTTTCTCAATGTGTGAGTACAATTTCAAGAAATTTGTACAATGTTTAAGTCTTAAACTGTCGGAAATGTTTTAGTGTGCCGATGTGGGGGTCACTCAATCATACCTAACTAGTACTACCGGCATAATCGTGTATTAGGCCCCACCACTGCTATACTGTATACATATAACCTAACCCTATAACCCTTTAAACCCTAACCCTAACCCTAACCCTAACCCTAACCCTAATTTAGTGGCTATAGGTCAGATTAATGGCTATAGGTCAGATTAAAGGGATCTAGTAACTTTGTTGAGATGTGCAAAAACTGATGAATGGTTGATGCAATGTATACTGTTGTTATCTCATATGTCCTCAGGGTATTGTGTGAAAATTTTAGGTCAAATGGACAATGTATGGCAAAGTAATGAGCGAAAATGCAAAGTGATATTGGGTGATATTCACCAACTCACTGCATTCACTTTGTACAGGGATGAAAATCTCGCCCGGAGATTTTCTTATCTAAATACTTCAATCATACATATCTTTGTAATGAAAGGGAAATTTGAAAAACCGAAAGCTGTCCCATGATTTTATTGTTAATACGAATACAACAAGGTATAAAGGAACCGCTAGAATTACAATTTTATTTTGAGGATTTGGACAATGTTACTAAGTCCCTTTAATGGCTATAGGTCAGATTTAGTGGCTATAAGTTGGCTACATAAGTGTATGTATGTATAGCAGTGGTGGGGCCTAATACACGATATTGCCGTACTACCTAGATGTGTGTTCCTGAGATCGACCGGGCTACTAAAGTACTAGTACTACCTCTTGCGAGTGGTCAGTGGTGGAGAGTACCCATACTTCTGCCATGCCCGTCATCGAGATAACATACTGAATATAGCACGCTGAACACTGCCAAATGAGCGACGTTGAAGCCGCCGCAAATATATAAAAGTCCACCGAGGGGAGGCCAAGGCCAAGTGACCAAATACACTGCAGGAATACGGTACAGTACACTCCCTCTCCATGAGCAAGTTACGGTAGACAGTAGACTAGAGCCGAGGCATAGCCACCGGCTGTCATCGCCAATACTATGTTTGTTCAACTTCATATAGTACAGAATCGCATTATGACAGTGCGTTATTTTTACACATGAACTTAATAAGTATCCCTCACACTCACAGGTCTGTTTACTGGAACCATCCAAAGGCAAAGCCAAATATTTTACAAAAAAAATTAACATAATTAATTTAGACACATTTTTTTTTCAATAGTGCAATATCCACATCCACTAGACCATCAACGGATAAGCTCAAATTTAGGTGAGTGAAACCACCTTTTACGTATTTTTAACTTCATGCAAACAATACAAAAGGGTACAAAAGTGTCGTAATTGTTCTAGCACCACCGGCCATGGGCATGGGCATGCCCATTCATTACCAATAATATGGCTACCACACCAGTGGCAGTGACATGTCAATATATGAGACGACGGGTCCCAACATAATAACATAATAATGACAAAATATGGTATACGAACCTCTTTCTTTAAAATGGCAGCCCAAATGAAAGTTGTTGTAACCCATCTGTAGACAGTAGTTAGAACTAGAAGCGATATATGCAACGTTTGCAGAGTAGCAGCATGTGCGTCAGCTATAGCTGCAATCCAGGCCTGGTCGAGTCGGTCTGCGCGCGCCAGCGACTGCCCGGCCGGCGCGGCCGGGCCGGGGGCCGGGTGGCCAGGCTAGGCAACTCGATCGTAGCGCTACTACTAGTACCATCCAGCGACCATACCGGCGGCCGAGAGCACGATCATGACCCAGGACCAGCCCTAGTTCCACTGATATAGATCTATCTATGCTTGTGTAATCATTTACGGCTTAATGAGTAAGGGTGATTTGTATGCTCTATTACGTTATGTTAATTTGTATATTACTCTAGCATATTGACATCGATGAGTCAGAGCCAGGGCCAATGGTGCTAATTACCATGGTAAATGTCGCTGGTCCGTAATCGGGCCCCTGCCCCCGGCCGAGCTGCACTGTACGCGTCTACGCGTGCGCGCATGATCAACTATAAAGCGGACGGAATTGGTTTCATGATCAGTAAAAATCAATATAATTTATAATCACAAGTATTATTGTGCGTTATAATGTAAGCACGCGCGGTTTGGCGGTTAGTACCAGCAATATGACTTATTTATAGGGTCCAGTAATATACTGGTCGCAATCATAATCAGATATTGTAAATTGGATAATTCGCTCAGGATCTAACTGACGGAAAAAAATAATTCCGTCCACTAGGAAACCGATACCACTTTGCGAAACAGGTGTTGCTTTACATGTAATATAGTATATGTTTAATCTAAGCTTTCAGTTACAAGCATCAATACATTCAGTTACGGTTATCAAATTAACTTCATTACGTATAAAGACAGGTGAGTTACCAAGTCTTTATAACCAATTGCAAGAGAACACTGGAATAATCTATTCATAAAAGCCGGCAATTTTGGAGGTCATTTAAGAAGAGAAATAGCTAATAGTAATTCTCAGTATAAACCCTATCTTAATGTTCGGATTATTATGGTGCACCAATTGAATCAAACCATGACGGAAGAATGGCCGTAGAGACGCGTGAAGACTCTCGTAGCCTACAGTCCCCGCTGAACGCTACTCGAATGCCGGATCGCGTGCCGGATCATCGTCGAGACAAACTGTGCTGAAGACGAGCGACCTGTCCACTGGGTGCGCGAACCGAATACATCAATCGGAGTTCGACGCTGGGTTCAGACGCGGAACGCGAACATCGGATACCGTCGTCGGATGACTACGCCGGTCTAGGATACCGGAGGCCGAAGTCGGATACCAGATGACGAAGTCGGATATCGGATGGAGACATCGGATACCGGTTGAAGAAGTCGGAAGTCGGATATCGCCACGGGATGTAGATGCCCGGTCCAATCACCGGATGCAGAAGTCGGATATCGGATGTAGAAGTCGGATGAGGAAGCCAGGTCCAATAACCGGATGCAGAAGTCGGATATCGGATGTAGAAGTCGGATGAGGAAGCCAGGTCCAATAACCGGATGCAACTGCAAACAATAATTCCAGAACATATTTCCACTACGGTGCAAATTGCATACATCAATATTTTATATATATAATTTCTAAGCAAGCAAAAATGTACCAAGTATATTGCCGACCGGCTTTATCATTTTATTATTAAAACGAGTATTAACAAGCCCTAGCTAATACACACTTGAGCATAATGCGGAATCACCTCGCATACAGAAACAACGAATTGAACTTCCTGTCAATCTCAAATAATATCATCCTCCAAAGATAGCATCCAATATAAAGAGCAAACATATATTCCGGAGGTTAAACACGACCTCTCAAATAATTTAACTTACATGGTTTGTGCTCCACTAGCACCATCCTTTCACTGTCATATAATTTCTGGTACAACTCTTATATACATTCATAACATTCGACACAATTAACAGACTCCAAAACAGAGTCAACAAGCGATTTAACTTACGGTCACCAGTTGTGGTGGAGGCTTGGACGTTGTCGTGCTGCACACTGGGCTGGAGAGTCACCGAAAAGGGATTTCCTTATTTAAAACCTTTAACTAAAACATTTAGAAAGGCAAACTTGGTCCACTCAAATCACAGCCATCTCACGCACGTCCTTCTGGAGCAGGATCTCAAATCACTCTGCCTTATTCTGATATACTCACACACATCCAGACACTCGCATTTCCCGCCCCGATCTTACAGCCAATCAGCGCTTCCACCTACCCCATCTCCAAGCAACCGCACAATATCCTCACCCACGTGATACCGAGGGCCCAATCACACGCGCTACACGAACTAGCTCCCGACTGCCACGTAGGCCACTCACTCACGTGACTCGATGACTCCACAGCAACACTCACTCTATCACGCACGCTGGGGCTAGCGAAAGTTCGTCCTATTGTTACCTATCGACATGCTGCTGCGGTATCGCTCGATATATCTCGCGCAAGCAGGGTCTAGCGAACGCTATATTGCGATCGACCTGTTGTTGCCTAGCAACATCAAACACCTTAATTACGCTAGCAGGCACCAACAGCGATAAACTTATCCATTTTCCGCTCGGCTGGTGACAATGATGATGGTAACGATGGTGGTGATATTGATAATGATGGTGAAGATCATCGATGATTGTGATGATGATGATGGTGATGATATTGTTGATGTTTGAAAAAGTAACTTGATGTTCTATTTGTATATGTATATAATTTAACAGGTGAGAAAATTATGATAGGCCCCGCCAGCACATCATGATATATTGCCCCCCTCCAAGCAATGTATACAGTATACACTATCATAATTTCTTAAATGTTTTGCCAATTTTTTGACAAAATATTTGTACAGTTATAAAAATGCACATTTTGTGTAAAAATCAGAGATATCAATCACTTCGTAGCTGAATAAGCACAGATCATAAAGACAAAATGACAAAATCACATTTGAAAAGCCACACGAACTTGCGCATGCGTTTACCAACATGGTTGTGAAACAGTATGCGTGAATCATCGATATATGGGTTGAATGGATTAAAACGATCGATGCTATTACTAGAACTCCCAAATATTGTGATTGTTTAATGGCACATGCATGTGCTTGAATGCATTTGAAGAGCTTTCTTCCAAAAGGCGCTATATCCACTTTTTCAACTTTCGAGGGAAAACGGGTTTCTTTGCCCAACTTTGTATATACGTGCCTTTGGGAATATTAAAATTGAACTTTCTATAGTTATATTTTGATTTTTAGTGAGTGATTTGTCGTAAAATGTGGATTCCTAGATAGCTACGTAGCTTATAAATGTGTATATATATCATTAACTCAATTTTTATGGAAAGTGGATTTAGCGCCTATGGAACTGAGCTCTTCATATGCTGTGATGGTAAAACAGTGCAATATGAAATTTCTTAATTTTTCAATAAACTGCAGTACTGTCGACATTACATTAGCGAATTTTGAAATATGACCATTTTGTCTGTAATTTGGGCTCATTCAACCATGAAGTGATAATGGTTACCGCTTATTTTTTACAGATAGTCATCCGAACTATATACCATCTAAATATGTTTGCATATGGACAAAATCTTGAAACAATTCTTGGTTTTGAAATTATGAGGAGTTGTTTTCTTCTTTTTTTTGTTGGGGGGGGGGGGGGGGGGCGCTTACTTTTTGTGTTAGACCTGACTATTTGGTCAATTAACATTTGCCTATATAGATTTTGCCATAGGCCTACACGAGTTTTAGCCTGCTCTGTCCGTATCAGGTATAGAGGAATGGGGAAGGGGTTCATTTTTTTCTTCATTTAAAACAAATTAAAGACTGTAAGGTGATCCATAAACTCTGTCAAAGTCAACCGAACATTTTCCATGTGGTTTGGCTTATACGCCTTATAGTAACAGTATTGATGCATGCATGGTTTTGATTTTAAACTAATAAAATAATATACTAGTAATCATAAAACATTAATGGGATCTAAAAACTTTGTTGAAATGTGCAAAAACTGATGAGTGGTTGATGCAATGGATATTGTTGTTATCTGATATGTCAAATTGGTGTTGTGTGAACATTTCACGTTAAATGGACGTTATATGGCCGAGTAATGAGCAAAAATGCAAAGTGATATTCACTAACACATTGCACTCACTGTGTACACGGTTTTCGCGGTCCAGTGGATAATTTAACATCAGAACGCGTCAATCGTAAATATCTTTTTAACGAAAGGGAAATTTGGTGTGAGGGAACACTAGAATTCCAATTGGAGTTTGAGGATTTGGACAATGTTACAAGTCCCTTTAAAGGGGTAGTATATAGTTTTGGTAAGGCTGAACTTTAGTAACCAAAACCTGCACAGTAACATTACAAACTAATATTTATATCCCCACCATGCTCGAAAGGTATACAAAAATACAAACGACTAAGTAAAAAGCCTGTTATCATTCAAAAAGCGCCATTCAAACACAAGAGGGCGCTCCCTAATAAGGCATTGGTTTCAACCACAGAAATACAATATAGAAATACCATTTTTCATACAAAATTATGCATGTGATGTTTTGTTGAAATAATGATTAAATAGAGAGATCATCAACAACTATTTAAAAACCGCTTTTGAAAATTTTTGAAAAAGTGTAAGCATATTTTTATTTTTTTCAAAAAATCTTCATATTTATTTGGGCACAAATAAATACGATCGGATATATTTATTGATATTTCAGCCATTTCTGAACCGATTTTGACCAAATAAAGTTTATTCTGCCATTAAATTTGCATGTTCTTTCAAATTCGACACTCAGTTTTTCATTAACTCACGAAAAAATTGTGTTGTGCAGCGCCCTCTCTACTAAAACTAAACTACCCCTTTAATGGTAAAGGTGATAAACTAATCAATTTTCATTATTTCATCAGGCTAGATAAACAGTTTTCTCTTTATATAACTAACATCAAAAGAATCCAACCATGATACTGTTAATACTGCCTCATAAATTAATACGTGTCAAAATTACAAAGGTTAGTATCAATCATTACTATAACCCAGGTATATAGCAAGCAAACGTTGGTCCGTCGCGACGGGCCAACGTTTCCAACGACGCGTCATTGGAAACTCGCAACTCGTTGGACTTTATAAAACCTTGCAGGGGTGTCGATCCTGGGGGGGCAGGGGGGGCGGTCGCCCCCCCCCCCCCCCCCAATGAAAATATTGGGGGGGCGAACATATCATTTCGCCCCCCCAATAATTCCGAAAATGAGGAATGAGTGATATAATGCCAAAGAGGGGAAAGACACATTTATCAATAATTAATCTTCAAAATAGCCGTTTTTTAGTTTGAAAAGGACTGTGAATCTCTTTTTTGCCGCGCGCTTCGCGCGCATCATCAGTTTCTCATATTAGCCGTATTCAGACGATGAAAGCCAAGTTTCATTTGGGTTGCGGGAACTCACCATTTGAAATGTGTTGGGCAGCGTAATTTCTCAAACGCACACCCCAAACAATGTCAAACGATGTTTATTAAACCCTCATCTATAGATAGCACACCGTCACAGAAAATAAAATAATCTCGGTACATATGCGCTGAACACAAATCAAATTGGAATATCATGTCCCCCCACATTTGAAAAAGGAGCAGATTGTCCCCCTCCCTTTGTCATTATGTATGTTTGGTTCCATGTATTACGTGAAATTTCTGTCTCAGGTGTGCACCAAATCGCACAATTTCACGCCCAAAAATACAAAAGCTCCCTACTGTGGGAGGGGGACACCCCCTCCCACACCCTCCCCCGCTCGGTCGCTTCGCTTCCTCGCAATGTCTCCCCTACACTTTTGAGAAATTGTTGACGCCCTTGCTTAGTTTCATGGGAGCCCAATGCCCTAGACTATATCGATGGTTCTATAGTATATACATGATCACGTGGATCCATCTCATGCAAGGCTCAGTCTTTTCCTCGCTATGCCCTTTAAAAACACTATTTTATACAATTTTAACACCCATGCTAGGAGCAAATGTCTGAAATCTAAAAGCTTCCGGGGGCTCCGCCCCCTGGACCCCCATTATTGTCCCCAAATGTGGGTGCCCCCCAAAGTCAGGTCTTCGAGCCATCAATACACTTTCAATGAGCGCATAACAAAACTTCCGGGCATGCCAATGTGGGGCTTTTAGCTCTCTCAGTGGTCACTCTGGAAAAATTTTCAAATTTCGCCCCCCCAATCTCAAAAACGGATCGACACCCCTGAAACCTTGTTGGACCAACGTTGGATCAACGTTGGACACTTGGTATCAATCAACAGATGACAACTTCATTGTTGGAATCGGGTTGGTTGCCAATATTGGTTCAACGTAATTAGAAACCCGTCGCCCCCAATGAAACTAGTATCGGGGGGGGGGGGGGGCAAACATATCGTTTTGCTCCTCCCCCAATAATTCAGAAAATTAAGAAGACAAATTGGCTGATATCATGCCAAAAAGGGGAAAACACATAATGCAATCATCAACCTTCAAAATACCTTTACTTTGAAAAGGAATTAATATATTGATTTTGCAGCGCGCGCTTCGGGCACAAAATAATCATAGTTTCACGTCAAGATTAAACGATTACTTCCATGGATACTTACGTAGTACCTAATACCTAGTAATACCTATTCATCAGGGGGGATGAATGAATAGATCATCCCCCCTGATGAATGGGTATCAATTACGGATCGACGCCCACGATTACTTCCCATTGCAAGCTTCATTTCGGTTGCGGGAACACGGGCATGTGTTGGGCAATGACATTTCTCATGAGGGAAACGGAGTTAACAAACACCGTCCTCATCTATTGAACACCCGTCCGACTCAGGAAATAAAACAATCTTAAATAATAATATCTTTCACAATTCTCTCCACGCACTGGAGTAAATTGGAATATCATAAAAAATTAATTTTGAAGTCGGATAGGCGGAGCTGTATAGTTAGTTGGTCATGTAATATTTTGGTCGAGAAAATCATGACGTTTGTCTAAATTGTGTGTCATTTGGTTGAAAATACTGAGAGCAAGAAATTGCCAAAATTATTAATCCCCGGAAGCTCCGTCCCCTGGACCCGGCTCTACTAATTGGGCCCTATAAGGCCTATCAAGGTCAGCCCCCGGCTCCCCATCCGTAAATGGCACGCCGACTGCATGTATACTCGCCACATCACTCGTCAAAATATCAAACGGGTTCAATATGGGCCCATATTTGTTTGTATAGGAACGCAAACGTTCTAAATTATTGCTATGAAGTCGAAAACTTTCCGGGCGGTATCCTCGAGACCCAATCAATGCCTTGAGGAGCTGGACACATCCCATGCAAGGCTCCTCGCTAATGCATTACCATGCACACTATATAAACCCATAAAAAGATATACTATTGTATAGCTACCCCATCTTGAGAGTGCTAACATGCTAAAATCAAAAAGCTTCCGGGGACTCCGCCCCCGGACCCCCGAGAAGGGCTTTGGGGGCCCTGTATCCCACGTGATCAAACCTTTTTGCAAATAAGGTCGTAAACTAAACTTACATTTTTCATTTCATAAGTGGTAATAAAAATACCGGGGCAGATATCAACAAGCTTCCGGGGCTGATGTCCCTTGGTCACTATTTCAATTGTTTTCCTCGCTTTAAAGGTATGGTGTCAAGAAAATCAGCTGAAAATGGCATTTTAGCCCTTCAGAAAGCCACTTACATGTAGATTTCGAATAAAACAACTGTTTTGCACTTGGAAAATTATTTATAAATGATATGAGGACCTGAAAATTTACTTTGAAAGTGCCCCCCAAAAAAATTGAGTTCGGGCGAAGAAAAATGACGTCATAGTTGTGACGTCATCTGCAGGCAATCACAGGATCCCCGATACTCTAATTGTCATAGACGTACACGCTGAGCGCATCTAATCACATTGACAGAGAGATATTATTTCGATTTTTTTCAATATCTACATACATTTGTTTGAGTTTATATTATGGAGGATCCACACCCAGATTCATCTGATTCTAACAGTGAGCGTGAATTAGACGAAAGATCTGGATCAGAGTCAGAATCGAGTTTTGAATTGACAGTTCCTGAAGATAAAATTCCAAATTGTGCGTCGGCAGCCAAAATGGAATGGATCGAAGTGATGCAACCGAACAGATTTGTTGAGCGTGGCTGAGCAAATTCATGACAATTTCCCCATAATTGCAGACACCATTATTATAATTCTTATTTCATTATTTGTCTCCACAAATACAACAAATATAATTGCCAAATAAAGGCGCATACTCACTCTAAAATCGCTTCGAGGAAGTCTCCGATATGATTATAGCAATCGTATACCCAGCCCCCTCGCAGACAGGTCTTCCGGCCATCAGCACTCACGAGCGCTGCGGCTAGCCCAGGCCTAGCCTAACCATAATAAGTGGCGGCTTCATCCGATCACGTCTCAAAACATGGTGTACAAAAATGCGGTGTTTCGCACTCAAATTCATCTTTTTATGCGGCAATAAAATGACAAGCATCATTGCTTTGATGGATCTATTTAACAATATTTACGGAAATATATTTACAGAACATTCAGAATTACCTCAGTTTTGAGCAAAATATTACTTTTCCCCGAAGTAAACAAATCCAAAACTCAAGTCGTTGCGCGGCGAGCGTGCGGGAGGTTGAACATAGTCAATCAATTTCTGGGCATCGATATCATACACGTAGTCTACGCCGTTTGCAAATTAACAACAAAACTACAAAAGAGCGCTAAGTTCAGTTCATTTATTTTTTTTTTCTCTGTCGGCATTAGAATGCCGACAGGGGAAAAAAAAAAAAAAAAAAACATTGTCAAAGAGGCCACGAAAGTGATAGATTTGTCCATCTAAGGTAATCGTTCTTGTATTTGTTTGAAAAGCCATGCAAACATGTAAGTAAATTAAGAAATAGTCTAGAATAGGTGCGATCGTAATAATCTTGCATTTTCGTTACTTTTCAGAACTTGTAATACATAGGTAGTTGGCGCGGCAGCTAGCACGCGAGAGCATAACCTGTCTTGCCGCGCGGCCCCCCGAAACTCTGGCAGACCTGCACACACTCGCTAGGTCCTTCCCAGTCGGCCCTCGTTAATTTAACCTTTGAGTTCTAAATCCGCCTCATACGTGGATCCTTATGGAAAACGGTGCAGGCTAATACTTTCCTTAGATGTGTTGCTGCATCTTGCTAAAATTCATTCCTGAGGCAATTTCAGTTAATCCTCAATTTTCAAGCAAATACGAGTTTGTATTACTAGCAAGTCAAAGTGTTTGCATTGAACCACGTTGTAAACAATTCTCGCTCTTCCGTGTTATTGCCTGCAGGTGACGTCATGACTCATGAGCTCATCGCTCCGCTAAAATTACTTTTTTAGTAGTATGGAACGCCGACGCGAAAAAGAGCCAAAAATGTACATGAAATTTTCCTTTTTTGCCCAACTTCAGGATTTTTATTAAAAAAAGAATGTGGTATATCAATAAAGGCACATATTCAAAGCTATAAAGCTGAATCAAAGCCGGGATTGCGCCCCTCCTTTAAAAATAAGCTACGAAGTATATTCACCAGGAACAATTTAATCACACATTATAGGAGTTCTAAATGTCTGAAATGTTAAAGCTTCCGCGGGCTCTGCCCCTTGGATCATGGCTGCACATGACCGTCATTGTCATCAAAACTACATAATTATCAAACATTCATGGATTTCATGCAATCATTAGAATCAAATAAACAACAAAATGCACCATAACGAAACATCTGCAACACAAACACTTGCAATGAAAATAATGAAACTAGTATACTGTACATAAAGTATGGATCAAAACTTCAGGATTATTCTAAAAACAAAAAAACAACAACAATATTTAACTAAAATGTCGATTTCGTCTGTCAAATTTGCCTAAAGGGGGGGGGGGGGGGGGGGGTGTCCGTCGCCGAGACCGAGAACATTTGTTATGATGGTCGAGACCGCTAAAAAGTGGACTCGAGACCCGTTAAAAGTGATAAAGGGGGAGGGGGTTGAACCCCGAAACCCCCAAAGCAGGATTATTCTAAAAACTTAAAAAAACGACAATATTTAACTAAAATGTTGATTTCGTCTGTCAAATTTGGCTGAATATCAAAAGTCTGCTTGCCTTTTGCATTTTGTTTTCTTTTCTTTGTCTTTTTCTGTGGGGGGGGGGGGGTGGGGGGGGGGGGGGAGGGGCATCCCCCTAGCTTTTGCCTATCTCTCATTTTAATAGTAATGACTATTCAGTGGCGTATACCCAGGATTTGTTAAAGGGGGGGGGGGGGTTATTTTGTAAAAAAAGCCGAGACCAAGTACTTTCAAAATTTCGTCGGTCGAGACCGGGTTTTAGTCGGTCGAGACCGGCTAAAATTTGAAAAGGGGGGGGGGGGGGTTCAAACCCTCCAAAACAGCCATTTTTTGGTCAAAGGGGGGGGGGGGTTGAACCCCCCAACCCCCCCCCCCCCCCCCCCTGGGTACGCCTATTGTGACCATTTTTTTTTTTATAAACAACGCTATTATTATGGCCTAATAATGACACAGTAAAGTGACTAGGCAAAGTTCTGAATATTCATGAACTGACTAATAAATTACATAATTATTTTTGTGTACAATCATGATACATTTCATCCGGGAGTTTTCATGTGGAAAATCTGTCTAGTAAACAACCACCCTTTGATTGATTATATATAGGGTGATTATTTTTCAACACAGAATATAAAATTATACAAATGGATGGTATTCATAATTATAATACTACAATAAAAACGTTCTTATCTGTAAGATCTACATATACCATTATTATATTCAGAAACTTTAGATGTTCTTGTACTCGAATTTTGTTGTAAAAACATTAAATAGAAGAGCACGAATTTATACATTCATAATACGCAAGCTTCAATTGGTTGGATTCCCTGTGTCATATTGTTGTAGACCAATCACAGTAGAGTAAAGAAAAGAATTTACTGTGTAAATATTCTAGTTACAATACAGTTCCGCGAACCGATGTTACGTACATTTCGTCGCGAATGTGTTTGTGTTTTGCCATTTTGGGCTCTAAAATATCCTTAGAAATGTTTCTATATTCAAACTAACAACTGCAGATTGATGTCCACATTTCAGTTAGTCGACAGAATAAGGGATCTCATAGCTATTGCGGTAAGTTTGTTGGCAGTACATATTTTCTTTGTAGAAGCTAGATTTTGTCTGTGTGTGCATGCAGGCTGTAGCCCACCGCCATAATCCTATGCTATTTGTGCGGGAATCTGCCCCGATCCCGTCGGCTTCGAGCGGTTGCAATTGGCCGGGTGAGTGCGTGCAGTGTGGATTTGCGCGTATTTGTGTGTGGTTTGCTGCATGCTGTGTGTGTTGTTGTGCGTGAGCGTCGCCTTCGCAAAATTATTTCGTCGTCACCATTTCAATTTCAAACGATAAACGATAATAAAATGTACCTTAATACTCTTTTGTTGTACAATATACAGCCTAAAGCCAAGGAAAAGTGATGAATTCAGTGCTTTTGTCTTTTTGAGTTACTTTAGTTGTGAATGATTTGATGTGACTGAGTTGTCAGTTGACATGTAAATCTGATACTAAAAATATGTAAATTGTAATTGTTGTCAAATAAAAAACAACAACAGTGCAACACGCCATTTTGGCATTTTGATTATGGTGAACTGTGAATTGATCAATTATTATAGACTTGTTCATGCATTTGTGCATGCCATTATTATTTATAAAATTATGCACTTTTTCCAAAATGAAATAAATTAATTACACACACATTAAAAAAAAGGCAAATGCCAACAAAATGTAATTTGGTCTTGGAAACTTCCAGTTTTGACCTAACCTAACCAGGCGCCGTACTTCGTACGGCGCTGATCACAGTTAGTTTTGACCATGACCCATGTGTCGTGTATGTTGACTTTTGTTTTTATAATTATAATTCTTTGACTTTGTTCCTGTTAACTTATTTGAAATTAAATATACTCCATTTTTTAGTAAGTTAAAAGTGATTGTTTAATGATCATTTTGTTTTTGCTAGTATTAATTATTTTTTTAAAATAATTTATATTGAATAGCTGCATAAGCCATAATCTTACTCTAGTCTTAGTTTAATTGTTAATTTATTTATTTTATTTAAAACAATATGTAGATATATGTGAAAATTAATAATGAATTTCATATCAATAAAGTTGTGAATAAAATCTTGGATATCACTAAGTGGATTTTTGATGGAATGAACTATTTAAAAATAAAAGTTGATAAGATTAAGTGCCTTTCCTTTTTGTTAAAGAACTGAATTAATAAAAATTCTTATTCTAAAATTTCTACAGACTAGTAATTAGTATACATGTTTAGAGATTTAATGATATTTCCGTGCACACAATATAGATGCCTCGCTCAAGGTATCGATCCCCCAGCCCGTACTCCAGTCGTCACAGGCATCGGAGGAAAAGGTCGCCCTCATTTGCCAGGAACAGAGACAGGGATGACCGGGGAGACTACTACGTCGGAAGAGATTATCGCACATGCAGATATCGATCAAGAAGGTAACTTAAACTGTCTAAAACTAAAGATCCAATGAAGCCCAGATTCAGGGCTTGACTCTACCGCACTAGCATGTAACTGATTGCCAAGGGACCTAACTATTATGGAAAGCCATTTGTAGCCTTGGAATACAATATATTCTGAAGCAAAAAAAATAAGAATTTTAGACTTTTCATAAATGTTGCATCAAGAACATCTTGATAATAGAATCAAGAATCTCCTTGATAATAGAAAATATTAATGATTTGAATCAAAATTTTATGTCTTTTAAAAAGGGCTTTTACAACAATTTTTCAAAGAAACTAGTGGCTTTCCATACTTTTTAGTCCAACTTACAGTTAATTTCAACTTAGAATCTTTGTAAAACACCCCCAGGGCAAGTGAAAGTTGATGTCAGACAATGGTCTACTCTTAAACTACAAGAGAAAATACAATTCCTCATCTAAGCTAGAAATAAGCGGGAAGAGTATCTACATGTAGAGTAGACACTGCCAAGCACATTGAGCTGCCTAGTGCGATTCAAAATTGTCTTTTGTTCCAAATTAATTTTTTCAGGCAAGTTAATATGCTGTTTAAGTGTGTAAAATGTGAAAGTTCATGATTTTACTTGCGCAAATGGGCAAGTAGAAAGAAAAAAAAGTTGTTGTAAAGACTGACAGATCCAATGAAGACCATGTACTTTAGTTTGATGTAGATTAGAACTTGAGTAGAAGCTCGCGAGTTGCACTGACTTGGGGATACCACAAAGTTCTGTGAATCACTAAAAAAAAACTTGCAAGTCTTAACAGTATTATTTTTGCTTTCTTTTGAGTCATTCTGGTTTCGGCCGCTAAAAACTTGGCATTATCTTTGGCATCATTTACTTGCACACAAACACACGTGCACACAAAATGTTTCCTTTCCATAATGAGGGTTGAAGCCTACAGGAAAAAAAATACTTTCGTGGCTGAAAATAGAAGTATAGAACTCCAAATTATTTGTTTGCATTGATTTTTAAAGGGGCTCTTTTACGACTTTCGGGGGCTCTTTTTGGCATTTCCGGGACTAAATCACCCTGAGCGGGTGTATTTTTCACTGGAAGCTTACATGTACTCAAAATGTATTCTTTATGTGCATAGAGTTCTAAGGAATAATCCCTCTTTGTACATAATGTACGTCAAATGTATTTTTTATGCATTCTAAGAAATATTCCCTCCTTTTTCTTTTGACAGTCGAGACTTTTACCGGGAACCGTCCCCATCACCACAGGCCAGGCATTACAGGGACTTCGACCGGGACAGGGGCCGCGAGAGGAGAGAGCGTTTCTATGACGACGGCTATAGGGAGGAGTACCGGCACGAGAGCTCGCACAGGAAGCGTCCCAGCAGGAAATACCGCAGGCCGCGGAGGCGTTCCGGCAGCTACTCATCGGTACGTATCCATGCCGGTGCATGGGCTGCTCATTTTCTATGCTTGTAAAAGCGCAGAAGAATATGTACTTGGGAATTAGGGAGTATTTATATCATGAGATTGATCAGTTCTATGGTGGGTATGCTAGTAGAACTGTGTTAGGTTCTGGTTTTGGTATTTGAGGAATATTTTAATAGGATAAATTTCTTACGTGGGTATGCATTGCAGAAAAAGTGGAGTAGGAAGTATGACGCATGCATTTTTTAGTTAATTGAAATGTTTGCTAGGAAAATATTTGTATTAAATATAGTACATTTATTAAAAGAAAATAACCACAGGGTGTCAAACCCAAATGGTTCATTTCTGAATTCATTGGGGCATTATTAGGTTATCTCTGAGGAACTGGCAAGGAAAGTAACCAAGCAAAGCAAATTAGGAAATATTTTAACAGGGAGTTCCAAAAGTCAATCTCAATTGCTTCAAATTGACCAAATTTCTCTTTCTATCTTGCACTGAAACAATTAAAAGCATTGCTTTAAAAAAAAGAGTCAGGTGACTCTCCACACGTGTTATTCAATCGCTACATTCTGATACCACTGTTAGTTGTTTCCTCCTATCTTTTATTTGCTTTTCCATAACATGTATCTTTCAGTCTAACATAAGTTTCTCAGCTCCTTTCACTCAAAATTGGTATGATATATTCAGAAAAAAAGACAATTGGGAGTATTTTTTTTCTTTAAGATACATTTTTATAACCCAGGAATGTGTACAGTTAATTTTTACTCAAGCAATGTTTAGTACTTGCAATGCTTGGTATATTTGAGTTATATATCATCCGATATGAATTGTGTGACATTGTGCCTTTGTTCAAAGGTACAGTCTGTGCGTGTGCTGAGGTAGTTGATTGATCTTGTGTTCAAAACTTGCCCTTTTTAGTTCGTGGGTATTTATTTATCATCACATCAAATTGTCTGGTGGAGGTGGTTTTTATTCTACATGTGATCTATGACTTTGCACTCATAGAATGTGGAACGAGGATGGTATCCTCTCAATCCTAAAAAAAAAAAGCACAATAATCTAGTCATGTATACATGCCATTTGCATCCCTATCTTATCTTCTGTATGTATCCTTATGAAACCATTTGTGGGCCAAAACGATGTTGCTCACCCAACCTCCAATCAATTGCCCACCTGCTGCCAACATCTCAACACCTCTAATCCACCCCTGCCGACTAAATGGAACGATCTCTCGTCTTCCACTCCTCCACCAACCAACCAACCGACCGACCGACTCGTCTACCAAACCAACCAACCCCTGGGGCACGACAACTCAAACCTATCCCGTCGCCGACTGGTTCTGATGTTCCCTGTGATCGGTGTCTGGCTGCGCGTTGGGCCATGCTGTCATCGTTTGGCGTTGCTACGGCGATTGTTGTCTGGTGTAGAGTCGGCAAAGGGAGGAGGGGCACAGAGCAAGCGTTATAGATGATGAAGAGGGTCATTTGATCTATCGGCCGGGCGACTGCTTGCAAGCAAGATGTACACATGCCGCTCCGTAATTCTGTAGCGCTCCTTAACCTAAGACTACTCACAACACCCTTCCACATATGTCCCACACAGTCAGGCACAGCAACACCATCCAACCTCATACATGAACAATATCAGCTCCATATATCAACATATCCTTTCCTATTGCCCCCTGAAGTCTCTCCTAAATATGATTGATTGAACCATGTCTTATATCTTATGGTGCCCTGCAATTGATTAGGAAAAAACAATTTAAACAAATTTATATTTTTTTAATATTTATGAATTCACCATTTTCACTTTCTCTTCTGAACCTAAATTTGTTTGCCAAACTTCCTTTCACAAATTGCATGCTTTCATTTGGAGCATGTACTTTGCTGAACCCGATTTAAAAAGAGAGATTATGTGAAAGTGTTTCTAGAATCATTTACATCTATGACAAAAAACATTTTTTTAAAGCACATTATAAGGTTCACAACCTTTTTGTGCTTCAATTACACATTTTTATATGAGACATGTCTGTGTAGACTTTTACACATAATACATGTATTGTCTTGGGATTCTTTGTTTTCTTGCTACATTTTTATCAAATTAGGTTAGAACTGAACCCTGGGGACTCATCATGTATATTTCCCTTTAGAACACTGAAGTTGCGATTGTATGTTTCTCCTTTTTATTCAGGGAGCCGTCTTGGGTTTCTAAAAGGTCGCTAATGCTAGGTCTTTTCTCTCTCCTCTAGATGAAATTGAAACCACACTTGGCGAAGGAACCTTCGGCAAAGTTGTTCAGTGCAGGGATGACATGAGCAGGTAAGATTAATACATGGATAGTTCATATTCTAAAACAGATCAAGCCTTTATTGTTATGTTTGTAGTAATAATAGAAAAGGAAAATTAAAGAAGGTCAGGATTTTTAATTGGTTTCCTTTGAAAATGTGAAATTAATAATATGTTGATGATCCATAACTCACTATATGTGTGGGCCCTGGGGTGAAATGTGCACATCTAATTGGCTCTACTGCGCATATCTTGCAACTTTGGGAATGAACGCAACTCTTTATGTAAGTACTGATTTGTAGCCATAGCATAGCAATATTTATTTCAACCCATTTATCTATCCTCTCGTTTTTCTACAGCGGTGCTAAGATCGCGCTGAAGATCATCAAGAACATCGAGAAGTACCGGGAGGCCGCCAAGCTGGAGATCAACGTTCTAGAGAAGATCACAGAGCGCGACACAACAGGGGAGAGGTAACGATGATAAATCTGACTGGCTATAGCAAAACCCTGCACTTGTTGGTAATGCATGTTTTGAAGAAATTGCCATTATAAGTTCACATTAGGCCTGAGTCATGTCGGAATTTTTTTGTTCCGGAATCCGCCGGTGTTGTGCCGGTCGGAATCCGGTATTCCGATAAAAACAAATCTGCCAATGAATGATACAGAACGAACACGCACTAGAAGGTCTGCCATGGTTTCGGCAGCGCAGGCATGCAGGCCCCGCGCTGCGAGACAGGCCAACTCAACTGCCTTGACCTTGCAAGCAAGTTGCACTCTTAAAAAGTGCCGAAAAGGAACGAAAATGTCTCTTATTTTACTTACATGTTTGTATGGCTTTTAAAATAAATACGAGAACAATTACCTGCAAAAACAGCAGCAAAAAAAATGTGCTGATTATATCTCGAACATTTTCTAATTCGCTCGAAACTGCATGGACTGAATTGCTAATACAACGACATGAATAAGTCAACACTAACTTGTATACTTTGCGTGCAGGCTATAGGGTCTATTTTCCTACGCGAGATCCATCCGCTGGGGATTTCCCCAATTCCCGGCGGATCGATCTCGCGCAAGAAAAATAGACCCATAACCTGCACACAAAGTATACGAGTGATATGGCGGGCTGTGTCGGAGCATTAGTACCAAATACCGATAGAGGGCGAACTGGATGTCAACGTTTGAGAAACGTTTGATGAAATGCATGACATATGGTACGGCGCAGCTAGCTAGCTCTGACTGATAGCAGCTGCATGACTGTGCGGGGCGCGCCGGGGTAGCTAGCCTAGTCGATCGTAGTAGTACTCGCTAGATCGGCTTTCATATAAACGCAGCGGATTTTTTGTCGTTGTAAGTTGCATTCGACATCGTCTTTCTTGTACTTTTTTGTCATTTGTTTTCTTCTGTTAGTTTTCTACTACAAAATATGAATTTTTGAGGAAAAAGAGGTTTTCCGTGATTTTCATCGGAATACCGGAATGGAGAAAACAAAACCGGAACACTCACACACCGGACGGATTCCGGTATTCCGTCCGTTCCGACCCAGGCTTAGTTCACATAATGTCTGTAAAAGACTTATGATTGTAAAATTGAAGCAGTCATATCAGCGAAAAAAATACACAGGGGCGGCGGGCGAATTCGCCCCCGAAAAAAAATAAATTAGATTGTGATAAAATGCTTATAAAATGATCACTTACATCATTATAGCTTATTAGTAGCCCCTGAAATTCGAAAAAGAGCCCGGAAATTTGTAGCCCCCGAAAAAACTACTTTGACCCGACACTATTTATTGGCTAACAAATTTGCGTCTGCTAGATCAACTGCTAGATCACCAATTCCTTACTTGCCAGACATTGTTTAGAACCATTGCCCATGGCAATGTGATTGAAGCGCAGTTTTAATTTTAAAAATCCACTGAAGTATAAGGATTCTGTTCCCGTTATTTTCTCTTTGTGAAGACTGAAGTTCTAAAAGTGCTTACTGTAGAGTCCTTTTAACCATGATATATTTCCATTGTCCGTTTCAGCTTGTGTGTGAAGATGTATGACTGGTTTGACTACCACGGCCACATCTGCATTGCCTTCGAGATCCTCGGCCTTAGTATCTTTGACTTCTTGGTAAGTTTATTATTTTCTTTTTTCATATAACAAATAAATGAAAACTTGAGTTATTAATTTGTAATGCTTTACTGAGACACTCCCCAGTGTAATTCAACTTCTTCCGACAAAAGAGCATATTCAGTCCTTTGACGTATACATCTCTAACTTAGAAAAAATCTTGCAGTTTATGATCAGCCTGTTCTTTATTATGCCTCCACCAAACACTTACGGAACCATAAGGGCCTCATGATTCATTATGCGCCAAACCTCTGTGAGTGCAGTAATATTATACACGCATACGTTTGGAGTTTAGTGGAATGGACTACTAAAACTATTACCTTTCATTTATAAGAATATTATTTTTGGGGGTAATGGTTCCCTTTAAACTATAGTTGTTTCTTATGTTAATTTTGTCATTAATATTTGCAGAAAGAGAACAACTACCAGCCTTACCCACTGGACCAAATCAAGAAGATGTCATACCAGCTGATTTCAGCAGTCAAATGTGAGTATATTTAACCCTAACCAGGCCGGGTTATTTTGGCTATGCTATAGCCGGGGGGGGGGGTGGATTCCACCCCCCACTGAGATCTCGGTCGCCGAACGCGCGGCCGCCACAAAATTTGGCACACAGATAGATTGCGACATAATCTACAAGATTGCATTGTTAGTTTTTTGAAAAATATCAATTTCGAGTTAATTATGCAAATTTATGCAAAAATCCCCTTTTTGTCAATAAATCACTAAATATGGCTCAGAATATGCTAATTTTGTGCATGAATATTCTTTATGGCCTAATTATCAGGTTTTCAACATTAAACATTGTGACAGCCAAAAAATTCCTTATGTATTTCTTTGTTTTTTGAATTTCTTATGTATTTCTTTGTTTTTTACTTTTGTTTTTTATTATTTTTTTTATGGAATAAATTATTAACCATTATTCAACAACTTTTAGCCCAAAATTAAATGACTGCAGTGATTAGAATGAAAAATAATGAAGGTTTTGTCTATTATAGGAAAAAATCAATTTCCATAGGATTTGTACACAAATCACTAAATTTGGCGATTTTCCGGCCAACACTCACTTACAAAAGGTCACGTGACTTTAGAACCGTATACCCGGTCGTCGCAAATTTGGTCTCAAAAGTTGCGCAAGACTTCAATGAAAAAACTCATGAAGTCGCGCGGCAATACCTGCGCGCGTTGCGGAATTATCGCGCGAAACGTTGAGGGGGGGGGTGGATTCCACCCCCCCCCCCCCCCCCCCCCCCCCCGGCCTGGTTAGGGTTAAGGGCTCTAGTAACTTTGTTAACAAGTGCAAAAAGTGATGTGTGGTTAATAAAATGTGTTTTGGTGTGATCTGATATGGCCAGAAAGTAATGTGTGAAAATTACATGTTAATTTAATGTTATTTGGCTGAGAAATGAGGTAAAAATGACCCGCTCACCCCTCCCCCCCCCCCCCCCCCCCCCCGGCCAGAGCATAGCCAAAATAACCCGGCCTGGTTAGGGTTAAACGATCCCGTAGCTAGTTTTAATATCCGACCACTTCAATCATAAATATCTTTTGAGCGAAATGGAAATTTGACAAACAAAAACTTGTCCCATGCTTTTATTGTCACATTTAAATATGTTGGCATAATTTAGGGACAAATCAATAGCACTGATTCTATGAGCACTGAAACTTGACCTCGGCACTTAGAAGGCTAAACGGTTATATTGTTCCTTTAAATTGAATAATGCTATATAAATACAGTCTTTTATTATGCCTCCGCAACGAAGTAGCCGGAGGCATTATGTTTTCGGGTTGTCCGTCCGTCCGTACGTACGTCCGTCCGTACGTACGTACGTACGTCCGTACGTACGTACGTCCTGTTCTCGTGATCGCGTTATCTCAAGAACCGATTGACGGATTTTCACCAAACTTGGGTCATGTATGTATCTTGGGGGGCCAATGATCTGATTAGATTTTGGGGTCATGAGGTCAAAGGTCACAGAGCTCATTATATATGCAAAAATAGCTTGTGATCGCGTTATCTCAAGAACGGATTGACGGATTCTGACCAAACTTGGTACATGTATGTATCTTGGGGGGCCAATGATCTGATTAGATTTTGGGGTCATGAGGTCAAAGGTCAAAGGTCACAGCTCATTATATATGCAAAAATAGGTCGTGATCTCGTTATCTCAAGAAGGGATTGACAGATTCTGACCAAACTTGGTACATGTATGTATCTTGGGGGGCCGATGATCTGATCAGATTTTGGGGCCATGAGGTCAAAGGTCAAAGGTCTCAGAGCTCATTATATATGCAAAAATAGCTCGTGATCGCGTTATCTCAAGAACGGATTGACTGATTCTGACCAAACTTGGTACAGGTATGTATCTTGGGGGGCCAATGATCTGATTAGATTTTGGGGTCATGAGGTCATGAGGTCAAAGGTCACAGAGCTCATTATATATGCAAAAATAGCTTGTGATCGCGTTATCTCAAGAAGGGATTGACAGATTCTGACCAAACTTGGTACATGTATGTTCCTTGGAGAGCCAATGAACTGCTTAGATTTTGGGGGTCATGAGGTCAAAGGTCACAGGGCTCATTATTTGTAAAATAGTAGCTTTGAAGATTTTGGAAATCTCATGACCTGAATATCATATTTCAATCCTACTTGATACCTGAATGGTATAAATGGGAACAATTGTAGTCATTAGATTTTGGGGTCATGAGGGCAAAGGTCAAGGTCACTTATAGCTCATAATTGTGATTATGTCAAGATCTTAAAGACAGAGTACCATCCAACATTGAGTGACAGGAAATAATTCTGTGTACATGTTGATTGGGCTTGATATAAATAAAGTAGCGTAATGGCGGAGGGCATCTTTTCGACTGAGCGCGCAAGTCGAAGATCCATCTAGTTGATTATTATTATTATTATTATTATCATCATCATACATTTCATTTAACATTTATTCATTCATGATTTGCATGTTATTGTTCTTTGCCCAGTTCTACATGATCATGAAGCTGAATACACACAGATCTAAAGTCAGAGAACATACTCTTTGTAGCATAGACCTGAAACCAAATCAGTCTATTACTGATATCATCGTTATCAAATTCATTCAACACTTACATGTATTATATTGTGTGCAATTTTTGTTTGCCACAGTTCTACATGAATGAAGCGGACCACACAGATCTAAAGTCAGAGAAATATTCTTCTGTGCATAGACTTGAAACCAAATCAGTCTATTACTTGATATCGGTCATAATCCAATCACGTCAACTACTTAATGTATTGTGTGCATGTACTTTGCTTTGCCCAGTTTCTACATGACATGAAGCCTGACACATACAAAAAGATCTGAAGCCAGAGAACATCCTTTTGTGAATTCAAACTACTCTGTCCCTACGACCCGCTCAGGGAAGGTTAACCCAGGGTCTCCCACTAACACTTCTGCCTGATTGCCCTAGGGCAAGTAAACATTGATGTCTGGGCAGAGTAACTTCATAGAGGGCCTAATTTGGTTTTCGAAGAATTCTGTTTTTAAAATGAGAGGAAATTGTCATTCCTTACATGTGAATCTCCTCTTGAATCAAGTTTTTGAAATTTGGCAACCAGGGGGCAGGGGCCTGTTAACGGACCAGCGACATTTACCATGGTAATTAGACAACATTGGCTCCTAAACTCATTGATGTCAATAGTGCTAGACTTGCGTAAAATTAACATAACGAAGCAGAGCACACATACCACCTTTACTCCATTCATCTGTAAAGGATTACACATAGCGTATTTAGAGATCAGTGGAACTAGGTCTGGTCCTGGGTCATGATCGTGCCTCTCTGCCACTGATCGAGCTACCTAGCACCATTTCAAATTGACTTGCCCATATGGGCAAGTAGTATAACAGTATAGGGTTTGAGGCTTGATTAATCCCTTTAATGTATTCATAGAGTATTCAATTTAGTAGGCTTACAGTTTGAAGTTCAAAATTAGTTGCATGACAATCTGTTGTTAAATTAGATATTATATGTACTGAAAGTTTTTAGTTATTGATTGGGTAAATTCTGTTGTTAGTCAAGTTGCAACTGTTTTGAGCAATTAGAATCTGTAATTTTGTTTGTACAGTAAATGAATCACACCTGTCTATAGTGATCCTCAAAAGGAAACAAGAAAAGTGGTCTCTGTAGACAGGTGAACCTCTATAGAACAGGTTCCATAACATTGTTTTTCTTTGCTTGGGATCGCTTTTTTGTTGTCACTATTGGCAGGTTTGGCTGCTATAATACACAGGTGGCCACTAAGACAGGTTTGACCTGTAAGTCTTGAGTAAATTAGAATCCCTTAGGTGCTAATTTTGTTGACCAATAGTTTCTATTGTCCTTTTGTTCTTCTTCCAATATGTGCAGAAGCGGGATTTCAAGCAGGTCCAGAAACTGTGACATTCGCCCTGAATCGACTTGGCTCGGCGACCTTGACCATGAGCACCACAGTCACCAATGTGTCAACAAGACATATACAGGGCTTTGGAGTTATACTAGGTGAGAGCCTTCATATAAGAATAACTAAAGTGACACTGCCAGGTTTCCATTTTTGTCATTTTTTACACAAATCAGGGCCTAATAAATCGCACCTTGCTGCCGTCATAGCATACGAACAACGAGCAATAAAGCAGCGCTATTGTTAGTCCTGCAATTCAGCTGTGTGCAGAGAGAATGGGCATGTTTGTTTGACACTATGACGGCAGGGGATGTGTCAATTTATCAGGCACTGACTTGGACAAAATCGACAAAAATGGGAAGCCTTGACATTGTGTCACTCATGAGCGCCCTAAAACAAAAACTTACATGACCATAATGGCTGAATCTTGGTTATCGTTTTTCATTGAAAAGAAACCCTATCCGTGGACACTATCATTCTGTACTATATTTTGGGAGTGCCTCGTTCCGTTTTTTGGGGGGCCACACCTGTATAACAAGAGTAAAATTAAGTGGACCAAAGATACTCGTTATAACATGTTTATATATCTCTGATTTCTTCAGCAGAACTTGTGTGTAGGAGTCAGCCGTGTTGATGTGTGGAGTATTGGCTGCATCGTCTTTGAGGCTCTACACAGGCTCAACTCCTCTCCAAGTAAGTTGAATTAATTTCCGTTGAACAATCTTTGTACAAAATTTACACTTAGTAGCTTTTCCTTCA
>JBAMJV010001427.1:0-53604 GCA_037951105.1 Echinarachnius parma
CAAACAATCGTGTGAAACAAATGACAATCTAGCATGGGGTATATAGGGGCTGAGCCACTTTACGCTTTATGCTTAATTAGGGTCTAGGGGATGGAGCCCTCAGACACTTTTAAACTTTAGCAATTTAGAACACTCAAGCTGTGTGTTCCTATACGAGTATAAATATTGAATCCCCGGTGGTGTCACTACACATTGGCCATGGACATGCATGCTCTTTCACAATTTCGAGTGAAAAGGGGTCTTTTTCTCATGTGAACGTGTTATTTACTTGCACGCGGAATTTGAAAAATAGGGTCTTTTTTCATGACGATGTACGCGAAATTACATAAATAGGGTCTTTTTAACGCGACAATTTTTTCATGACTATGTCATCGATATAATATCGATGGACGATGAACGTGAAATCTTAAATTTAGGCACGTTTTTTTGTACTTGTGATGGCGGTACAGGGTTTATTTCAGAGCGCGTTGATAGAGTTGCGACCATTGAAGCAGGGTATGGTCCATGATTGAAGTATCCTACTTCAATGGTACATGGTTGCGGCACTGCAACATGCATGCACTGCACTCGGGGTCAAATAATAATAGCTAAGCTTACGGTTACTGGACCGGGGGAGGATCTAGGATAGAGCACGAGCTACTGCTGAAGCTAGGCGGGCAGAATCGGGGAATAATTTTTTACGGTGTCAGAAATGGCAGCTATTTTTCAAAATGGCCGCCTTTTGACATATTTTCCATACTTAATATCGCAATATTTCCAGAATCAAATTTCAGATCAGCATGAAACTTGGCGAAAATATGCACTTGTGTATACTCATAATTGCATGAACATTTTAAGTCATTAGGCTGAAGGTCAAAGGTCACAGGTCCAATTACATATGCAACATAGGATTTTCACTGTATCGTATAATGACTATTGGCCAATTGGCATTTTAATTTCCTGCTTACATGTATGCTCATCGAAGAATAAATACACTGATGCAACTGAGAGGTCATGAAGTGAACGGCCAAAGTTCACTGGGCTAATTATGTATGTAAAATAGGCCTTTTGTCATATATTAATTACTAATTGACATACACATGTCGTATACTAGCTATAAATATGAAACCAGCATATTAGCTGGATGTTTAAACAAAAATGTACATTGAAAGTCAATGTGATTGTAATTTGCATATTATTCAGAGTAAAATACTTTCCCATGCGTACAGATCTTGGGGTCTTTTATGTTGTTCAGAGGACGTTCTGAAATATGCTGAAGTGAACTAGGAAATAACAGTTTACGATGTTGTGTGGGTCATGGTGCTATGGTGTCTAGGTGTAGCCTATAACTGATCTTGCAGAAGTGTCTTGAATCAACACGTTATGTCGTCTGTCTGTATTAGTTTAATTCATGAGGGTTCCTATAATGATTGTGCAAACATAAATGCAAATAAATTAATGCATAAAATCTGTTCTACATGTTTCGTAAACACATCATGAATATCGTATCTATGAGCAATAGACAATAGCGAACTTTCGACCGTCAAATAAAGTCATCACTTTGCAACCTCCGTACATGTTAAGTTGATAACACCTCGAGTAATATATCTAAACAAATTTGCCGAATTCAATACACATGATGATTTGCGACCTAATAAGGGGAGGGCCAATGTCGAAAAAGGTGACTTTAGGTTGCCAGATCTCCACAACAAGTTTAAACCGATTCTAATTGCAAGTATGTTTAATGAGACAACATATTTCAGAGGTCTACCTCAAGATGTCGTCCAAAATGGCAGCCGTTTTGTATTGCTATAGATAATTGGCGAGATTTCCCAAACGACACCTTATATCAACATTATTCTGCAATCATATTAAAGACAATAAATATTCCTATAATCTGATATCAAACACCGTGAGGTTCAGGATATGTATCACGGTAATTTTTAGCCCCAAACTCAAATTGTATGCATTTTCCCCCAAAAATATGAAATTATTGATTTACATAATTACGTATGAATCGATAATTGTATTAGCAGTCAATGTAATACTTTTCAAGAAACTGTTCAATTATATCGACAATACTCCCTAAAAATTTCAAGTGTATACCGTATCTGAACAAAAAGTTATGGTACTTTGAAGTCAGCATTAGCTATCCACAAAATGGGTATTTTTGCATGATTTCTCATGCTATACAGGGTGTCTCAAAAATGTGTAATCTTAATAAGAGGATTTGTATACCAAATTATTGCGTCAATCTCGGGACACCTTCAATTCCAGTTATGAACAAATACAAAAAGAAACACCAATTCTTGTAACATGATGAATATTTCAACATCATTATGTAGTCCGCGTAGATGTCGTGTCTGTCCTGTATTTGTTTAAAATGCATTTATCATAAATCAAACGCTAAAAATTAACTTAATTCCACTCCACATAGAGCATTCCAGTCAGCTGCATACTGACGCGCATGCCATGCATATTTCGAATTCGAATCATACTAGGTGTTCATGATGTGTTTAAAACAGTATCAAGATCATGCTCATTATCTTTAATAAGTGTCTTACTGAAGTACACAATATTCGGGACATACTGTAATATGTGCAGAGCGTATGAGTATATAGCTTCGAACACCATTTTGATCGCGAGGAACGCACCCGTCATGCCCTTCACATCTTATGACATGTACCTGGAGAACATAAAGGTTTATTCAAGTTGTCTGACTCAGTATTCAAACCAAACAAACTCAATTGCTAAACTAATATGCACAACACCGAAAAGCCTCAGCAGGCCGAATGTTTATTTGTGTTTATTCGTGTAACCATGGTAACAACAGCCGATTATGGACAAAAAATATACCAAATCAACAAATATTTACTTTAAAAACTTAAAAATAGCAGATATAGGTTGTAATTTCACATGTGATTTGTTTTCCTCCATGTTCACGCGAAAATTAGTGTGCATAATGCGGCTTGTAGTAGCCAGATATATGATGTATTCAATTTCTATTGTTATTGTTACTATGGTTACAAATGTACATGGTGGTACAAAAAGTTACCCTAAGATAAACCTAATAGCCTATTCAAAGTGTTTTCCGAACCCTGAAAAGGTCTAGCTAACTGCGGTGTTCCGAATAATAATCATGTTAAAAACATGATTATCCAAATATGGTCGATCCAACTGTAAATGACAAGCGCCTCCCGAATATTGCACTATGCACTTTGCATGATGGATTTATTATTGCAGTGAAATTACCGATACACTATTTTCGTGTACTATTGCAAACCGATGGCGGCATATTTATGACATAAAAGAAGAAAACTGAAGGTTTTGCTAAAAAAAAGGGTATCAACAATATGTCATTATTTAGGAGAAATTCTTGAATCAAGTCCGTAAAAAAAAATTACATTTATTGGGCCACCCTGTATAGTGTTCGAAATCGTACAAATTTGCTGAATTTGTCGATATCAAATGCTGAGTTCCAAGAACTATAACTTTTTGTTTTTTTTAGAGAATATTTTTGATATAATTGGACAGTTTTTCGAAAAGTATTAATTCAACTGCTAATGCAATTATCGATATATGCCGAATTATGTAAATCAATAATTTCATATTTTTGGGAAAAAATGCCTAAAATTGGAGTTTGGGGCTAAAAATTACCGTGTTATATATTCTGAAATCCATTGTGTTTGGTATCAGATTATAGGAAATTTGATTGTCCTCAATATGACTGCAAAATCATGCTTATTCGAGGTGTTGTTTGTAAAATCTTTAATCATATAATATAATATAAATCTATAATCATATTCCATAGCAAGTCAAAACGGCTACTTTTTTGGACGCCATCTTGGATTTGGAGGTGTTCGCAACAATTTTTTTGAGGTAGACCTCTGAATTAATTTGTCTCACTAAAAATACTTGCAAATAAAATTGGTTTAAACTTGTTGTGGAGATCTGGCAACCTAAGTCCTTAAGGAAGCCACTTTTTCGATGTTGGCCCTCCCCTTATAAGTATCTTAGCAAATTTGTCTACCGATGAATGACTTTGTAATAAAGTTCACGTTTTTAGTGAGTAGCAAAATACGCAAAAATAGTTTCGTAATTTTGCACACTCTGCATAGGCGATTGTATCAAGAACCTCTGGCATACAAATGATTTCTGTATTAAAACAAGAACATTTTAGACTTTCACATAACCCTGAAAAGGCCGGGCTATTTGAGGTCTTTCTACGGCCGGGGGGTGATTTATTTTTTCCCAAACAGGTTTACAAATCCTTGTGAATTAGCGACTTGGTCAGAAAACACGCATTTCCGACTTGTATAATATCGAACATTGAGTACGAGTTACGCAGAATAAGTGGCAAAGGTGGGTATCGAACTCAGCGCTTTTAGTTTATCAGCCTATAGTACGCATCCTATTGCGCCACAGCGGTCGGCTTGATTCCAGGCGGAACAGAAGGGGTTTTGTCTTAGTTTCGGGGGATATATCCTAACCTAAACCCTAACCCTAATTTGGTGGCTATAGGACAGATTAGTGGCTATAGGTCAGATTTAGTGGCTATATGTCAGATTTAGTGGCTATAGGTCAGATTTAGTGGCTATATAGGTCAGATTTAGTCGCTATATAGGTCAGATTTAGTGGCTATAGGTCAGATTTAGTGGCTATAAGTATATTTATAACTCGAATTGAATACGCGCGCATTAGTCTCCATTCAAGTCGCTCGATTCCAATTAAACGGGCATACCTTATGCGTTAGTGCCATAGTAAACCTGTTTGGGAAAAAAAAACATTCGCGGCCGGGGGGGGGGGGGGGGGGGGCGCGCATTAAGGCTCCCCCCCCTTAATTTTTGTCTTAGTTTCGGGGGATATATCCTAACCTAAACCCTAACCCTAATTTGGTGGCTATAGGACAGATTAGTGGCTATAGGTCAGATTTAGTGGCTATATGTCAGATTTAGTGGCTATAGGTCAGATTTAGTGGCTATATAGGTCAGATTTAGTCGCTATATAGGTCAGATTTAGTGGCTATAGGTCAGATTTAGTGGCTATAAGTATATTTATAACTCGAATTGAATACGCGCGCATTAGTCTCCATTCAAGTCGCTCGATTCCAATTAAACGGGCATACCTTATGCGTTAGTGCCATAGTAAACCTGTTTGGGAAAAAAAAACATTCGCGGCCGGGGGGGGGGGGGGGCATTACGGCTCCCCCCCTTAATATTTCGGCCGCGACGCGGCTGATCGCCGCAAAAATTCGCACGCATGTCAAGTGAAGTGTGTACAATAATACTATTAGTCAGGTTCACTATGTCCAAATTTTAGGCTTCGTGAAATTTGTATGGGGATTTGCAAGCCTATACATTTTTGGAATCTGTATCGTATAAGGAATCAGAAAACCAATGTTTACAATTTGCCGGAAGCATGCATGGCGGCCATCTTGGATTTTGAAAATGGCCGCCTTAACAATTGGTGTTTCTCAAAATCTCATCTTCCAGGTGGCCTAGAGCCATGGTTTTTAACAGGTAAACATATATTTTCAGAGATGGGGAAGACAGTGGTACAATGTAAAATAAGCTAAACATAACCACAAAGCGGCCATCTTGGATTTTCAAAATGGCCGCCTATAGTAGTAGTAGTAGTAGTAGTAGTAGTAGTAGTAGTAGTAGTAGTAGTAGTAGTAGTAGTAGTAGTTGTAGTAGTAGTAGTAGTAGTAGATGTGTTATTGATCCTCTATATTTAATACAACAATAATACAAATGGGGTTAATATTCCGTTCCCTCGGAAAATACTTTCATGTACATATTTGTGTTATATTCTTATTTTATTGTTTATATAAACTTTTCAAAATCCAATGACAATAATTATAATTGTACAATAACGACAACATTCAACATTCGTATAAGACTACGTATTAAATGCACGTGTATTGATTTTGTCATATCATTCATTTGTATCTTGATTTATAATTTGACATTGTTCTCATAACATATACAAACAAAACACGCTGTCACTTAAACTAGACTAGCTTACCTTAAACACCCATTAGCCTATCGTCGCTGTAACGTTCAGTTTATCCTACAGTAATATTTACAGTTTCCGATGTCATTCGTTGGTAGACCGAATTCAACGTCACATTTTAATTTGCAACCACTATTGCTTGGCATAACGATGTACGTGATACGATAAGACGGTTGCGAATAGAACGACAACAACGAATGCTATACGGCAACGATAAGTCATTGATATCAGACCAACAACCAGAGGGCGTGGTATAAAGGTTGAATGTCCTAAATTTAATGTAGTTAGGGTAATACTGTTTATACTAAGGGTGTGCTGGAGTAGTCTGAGTAGTGTGTTAAAGGCTTACTCGTATAATAGCCAAGGGTCAATAAAAAGGGAAATAAGAATACACTTTTGGTTTAGAGAGTGCTTCGTGAAATAACTTGTAAGCTAAAGAGAAAACAGGTGAACAATTGAAAATTAAGCCCACAATCTAGAGGTAGGGTCAAACTTATTTTATAAAAAACATTAATAACCAACCAAATATCATTTCAAATCTTGGATTTTAATCGATCTTTGGGCCCAACATTTATCAAATAATACAAACAAAAGAAAAGTCGCGATTGCACAGGAGCTATATCCGTGAGACATTTAAGCATTTTCTATGGATTTGTAAAGAAATGACCAATGAGCATCTCCGTCTCCCTGCCCTGTCCAAACATAGCACACAGTCAAACCTTAGTTTGTTATGTGGTAAATGCGCTTCATGATTTGTCGCTAGCTATAGCTTAAATGGATCTAGTAACTTTGTTGACATGTGCAAAAAGTGATGAATGATTGAGTCAAGGTTTATTTTTGTTATCTGACTGGGTATTGTGTGAAAATTTCAAGTCAAATACACGTTATAAATTATGGACGAGTAATGGGGCAAAAATACAAAGTGATGTTCTCTCACTTATTGCACTGACTTTATATACGGTTTCAACGATCCAGTGGATAGTTCAACATCTGAACACTTCAATCGTAAATATCTTTTTAACGAAAGGGAAATTCGAAAAACCGAAACCAGTCCCATGCTTTTTTTGTTAATATGAATACAACAAGGTATGAGGGAACCGCTATAATTCCAATTGGATGTTGAGGATTTTGGCAATGTTACTAAAGGCCCAGTCCCATACTGACGATTTTCACGGCGACTCGCAACGACTCGCAACGATTTACTAGAACGAATCGACTCGATTTAGCCACGATTTAACAACGAATTGGAAAGAATTGTACGGCGACTCAAGACGAATATTCGTTTTTCGTCGTTGTTCGACGAGTCAGCTCGTCATTCTTTTGTCTTTAACCATTGCGGTAGAAAAATCGTGGCAGAAAAAAAGTTGTGGTCCCATAGTGGCGATTTTTGCGGCGACTCGCAACGAATTATCATTCGTGGAGAAAATCGCTTGAGTCGTCGCGAGTCGTTGTAGTTCGTTGCGAGCCGTTGTAATTCGTTCTGCGAACCATTGCGCATCGCGAAGAACGCCATGAATCGTGTTAGCACAACGAATGTTTTGGGACTGTTCAAAACTATCGCCATGACGCGACGATTTCCTTTCATTCTTTTTATGGAACAATAGGGCAGTTTGAGTCAGTTCCACGGGCGTAGATCTGTCATTGATACCTTTCAACAGGGAGATGATCTATTCATTCACCCCCCCCCCCCTCCCCCTCGTGATGAATAGGTATTACGTAAGTCTCTACGCCCATGGTCAGTTAAAAAACGGACAGCGGCGATCATCACAACGAAGCGATACGACTCGCAATGAATTGCAACGATGTGGAACGACTTGACACGAATATGCAACGGTAAATACAATGATTTTTGGTGAAAATTGTCGTGGCCTGGCGATTGTTTTGAACAGTTGAAGACGGCGATTTTCACGATTTTCTTCACGATGCGCGACGGTTTTGGGGGAAGAACCGATACGATGTAACACGACGCAACACGACCTAAGCGATTTTCTCGACGAATGTCAAATCGTTGCGATTCGCCGTGAAAATCGTGAGTATGGGACTGGGCCTTACGTCCCTATTAATGGATCTAGTAACATTGTTGACAAGTACAACGAGGGATGTGCGATTAATACAATGTGATTATCTGAAATGTCCAGAAACTAATGTGTGAACATTTCAAGGTATTTGGATGATATTTGGCCGAGAAATGCGCGAAAATGCAAAGTGAAATATATGTATGTACTTATACTTATTGGATTATACTTTGTACATGGCTGAAAAGGTCCCGTAGATAATTTAATATCCGAACACTTCAGTCGTCCATATCTCTTGAACGAAATTGAAATTTAAAAAACCGAAATCTGCCCCATACTTTTATTATTAATATGAATAAATCAAGGTATGAGGAACCACTTTATTTCCAATTGCATTTTGATGATTTAGACAATGTTACCAAGTCCCTTTGATGGAATACTAGGAGTCCCCATCAATGAATGATAGTCGCATATTCGCCAGTTGTTCATGATAGATGCATAATGCTTAGACCAGAGGCCTTGTCAAAAGGCTAGGGGTAATTGTGCTGGGGCATAACATGATAGACGATTAAGGACGTTCCCCAGTTAAAGTGAAGTCCATGTCAGTTTCTTCAAACTTTCCATACCGTAACTTTGACCCATCCGAAGCCCAAATATGCAAATAAAACCATAGGTTCGTGTGCTTGTTTTTCTTCTACGGGACTCTGAAAAATATGGCAATCTGACGTCCAGTATAGAATGTTAGCGTTACAGGATCAAGGCCATGATAGGCAACAAAATGTCCAATAGCAAACTTAAATCCCCATAATTCTTTCAAAATCCACGTAATTTTCTCCAAACTTGGGGGAATTGTAGAGAAAGGTATCCAAAACGAGGGAAAAAAAATTAAAGTTGGGTGTATGCTCTCAATCTTGCTAGCAGCGCCCTCACGCGGCAGAAAACACCAATATCCTAACAATCCTTCTCAGGGACGTTTTCTGTTAGGGGTGGGATAATGGGCACGGTTCATAAAACTTATGCTGTACATTCAAAACCCATGTCACTTTTACGAAACTTGCCAAAATTATAGAGAAAGGGTTACTGAATACAGAAAAACTATAAAAATGGGGGGTTCGTGTGCTCGTTTTTGTGCTAGCAGCGCCCCCATGCGGCAGAAAACATCGTAAGACCACAAAATCTGGTCTGGAACCTATCCATTGATGCACTAATGGGGTGGGTTCATAAAACTTATGCTGTACATTCAAAACCCATGTCACTTTTACGAAACTTGCCAAAATTATAGAGAAAGGGTTACTGAATACAGAAAAACTATAAAAATGGGGGGTTCGTGTGCTCGTTTTTGTGCTAGCAGCGCCCCCATGCGGCAGAAAACATCGTAAGACCACAAAATCTGGTCTGGAACCTATCCATTGATGCACTAATGGGGTGGGTTCATAAAACTTATGCTGTACATTCAAAACCCATGTCACTTTTACGAAACTTGCCAAAATTATAGAGAAAGGGTTACTGAATACAGAAAAACTATAAAAAATGGGGGGTTCGTGTGCTCGTTTTTGTGCTAGCAGCGCCCCCATGCGGCAGAAAACATCGTAAGACCACAAAATTTGGTCTGGAACCTATCCATTGATGCACTAATGGGGTGGGTTCATAAAACTTATGCTGTACATTCAAAACCCATGACACTTTTACGAAACTTGCCAAAATTATAGAGAAAGGGTTACTGAATACAGAACAACTATAAAAATGGGGGGTTCGTGTGCTCGATGATAGAATAGATCTGTTGCCTCTTGGAAACAAAATATGTTTGGGCCTCTGTTGCCAATGGATTGAACCAAGATAAATGAAGGTGCGTGTGTGTGTCACAACGTATGATCAATATGAACTGAAATGCCATCTCTAGAGTCCTACATTCTTACATTGTTTTGATTAAAATTTGGTCAAGTACCCATTTACAACAATTCTTAGTGAAGACAACACAGTTAACAGTCAAACATGGGTAAATGGAAATGTATTAGGCTTTTAAGATGACATGAAAAACATACTTTCCTTGTCGTTTTGAACTTCCTATCTAAAAGGGAGGTAGGCAAAAAAGAAGGTAGTGGTCAAAAATTCATGCCATTATTGAATGTCATCAAATTATAACAACCTTGTTTATGATTTGAAGCAGAGGTGCGTAAAAACGTATTCATACCTCACAATTAGATACGCGAAAAGCCATTCATGCGTCATCTGACCAACCTGCGCAGTTCGGATGCGCACAAACATAACTGGGGAACGTCCTTAAAATATTATGCACGTGCTGGAACAAAGTTCAATAAAAATTAAGATTATTACAAAACAAAAATGTGATAAGTCATATTTCTAGGTAATCATTAACTCTTCACAATCACGGGTTAATATGTAATCAGTTACTTGTCATTTATAGAGAGGGCAATACATCTAAGACGAACTTTGATCTGCCGTGTGTATCAGGGGCCGCGGAACCGAGGGGGGGGGGGGGGGGGGGGGGGCTGCAGCCCCCCCCCCCCCCCCCACATATTGTTGGCTTTAAACAAAGAATACATAAGAATAAGATAACAATTATTATGTGACTCGGTGATGGTTTCAAAACCTTTCCGCGGCCCCTGTGTATACACGCACACACACATACACACACACTTAGTTATGTTGTCAAATATGTGTGTATATGACCCGCATTATATAAATATCAAATTATATAATTACTCTCATTGTTATTATATTTTAATGTCTGGAATATGTAGTATATATTATGTTATATTATAATATAGTATTACATTCTCATATTTGTTTTCACTATAATCAGACTTATGTTATTCCATTCCCCCGTTCCATTCTGACGCTTATAAAGAGAGATCGGGTGGGTAAGTAGAAGAAAACACAATCCAATTCGTATCTAAAATAGCTACACTCAATCAGATGCTTTATGTTAGTGTATACAATAAAGATGTGACGTGATAACCTAAAATAGATACCAATAGTCAGATAGGTTGAAGTCGTTGATAAGACACCCACTTGTTTGTAAGATGTTATACAATCCAGTATGTTTACTACACGAAATGATAGTAATATTTTAAATGAGTGTGCAGAAAGCCTTGAATTGTCGGAAGAAAAAATCAACACTGCTGCAGCTTATAAACGAGATATTTATCAAATCATATCTTTATTGATACCCATTGTCGTTTATAAATTTACATTGACTAAATAAATATTTGCTTGCAGTTAATTCAGTTATTGCATCAGTTAGATTTCTAAAAATCGGATAATTTACGCGCGATGCATAGATAACGCACCTTTAATGAGTCCCTGCAATGTACACACAATATGTATTATGATCACAAACACGATAACAATTGCAAAGATTTTTGTCTGTATAAAGGTCATCAATTCAGTCATTAAATTTATCGCGTAAAGTTTGTTTCGAAGACATAACAAAATGAAATAAAGCCATTCGGATAGTCCGAAGTATTTATGAAATCTTCGACCGGTTTGGAAATAATAGACCACACTGTTGACTGTCGCCATCTTTGGTGACATTGTGAACACGTCAGTTCTTTCCCAACGAGTGTACACTGGTTCCCATTAAGTTAGATTTTTCTTTGCACCACTGTACCGTATGTCCCAACAAAACAATACAATCGGACTTTTGCAACGATAACTAAAAAAAGTAGATCAATCATAATGCTATTTCAGGGTATGAAAATATAACTTATTACCTACATCTTGCAGAAAACCCTATTCAATTTGCTTCAGTGGTCATGGAGAATGGGGATCTTTGTAAATCATGTCAGATGTCCATTCCCTCCAGGTTTTGTAAGGAGACGCGTTGTCCATATTGTGTTCACGCTTTACAAATACGAAGTTGTTCATTGTGTTCTCGCACAAAAATATCTTTTGAGAAAGTGACTGCTTGTTTCATTTCATTTTCAACTCACGAAATAAATAATTAATGAAATGAAGTAAAAGGGAATCATATTTCTGAGTTTTGCAAACGTTGGTAAGGTGTGAAAATGAATGATTAAAGAGAGAAATTAAATCATTAACCCATGGAAGACTTGATTTGAGCTCTTTCTCCTTTATGGCTTTCTCTTATCTTTTTTTTCTTTCTGAGAGATCAATACATCTGTCAACAACAAAACCTCACACAAGTACACACCATTGATATAAAGGTATGCACTAAATTTGAATTCATTTGTTAGTTGTCATGACAGCCATCCAAAAGACTGAAAGTAAACATTCACATCTTTTTTCAATATCCTTTCGAATTGTCTACTATTTTACCTAACCATTTCAATTAAAAACGTGCTATTAATGTTTCAAGATCAATCATCTTAATTCCTCCCTCATGATAGTCTTTTTATAACAATACATGATCAAATTAATGACTTGACTTATGGGTAATGTCTTTACAATACGAACTCTACCAAAAAGTGTGAGATTTATCTTGTCCAATTATCTACAATTCTTTGAATCGTCTGTAATTTTGTTTCCCAATTCATTTTAACAACCATATTTTGATTAGTACCTTTATAAATTGCTAGATATTTAACACATCTTTCAGACCATGGAATATAGAATAATTATGAAGATCCCATCTCTTTTGTTTTGGACGTAGCCATTTTAAAATTGTTTTTTTGTTTCTTTATTTACAACGGGACCTGCAACCTTTTCAAATGATTATAATCTTCTAATATGTATTTCAATGATGATTTTCCCGAAAGAAAAGTGACGTATCATCCGCGTATTGCAATAATTTCAATTCAACTTTATTATCTCTATACATTATACCTTTAATTTGTTTATTTCTTTTCAGCTAATATTTCTACTGTTAATCAAAATAATAAGGCTAATAGAGAGAGGCCAACGTTGTCTTATCCCTCTGCTAATCTCAAAACTGGCTGTTTTTCACCCATTAATTAACACGTAGCTTTTTACATCTTTATACATTAATTTAACCCACTTAAACAAATCTACCCCAAAGTTAAAATGTTTCAAGCATTCTTCAGTATACTGAAATTCAATAGTGTCGAATGCTTTTGTAAAATCAACTATCATAAATGAACCTTCTAATCCTTTTTCATATAACAATTTAAAAACATATTGAGTTAGTCTTGTATTAAAACCAGGGGCGTAGACAACGGGGGGGATGAGGGGGATGCATCCCCCCCACCTCACAAGGTGGGGGGGATGACATGTACAATCATCCCCCCCAGGTTTTAGGGAAGGTTATATATTTGTTTGTGTGTAGCTGTATACGAGTGGGAAAGAAAACATTAGCTGTATGAGCTAAGACTTGTTAATTCTAACGTTAAAAGGGTAATTCATACATTAACTTTCAATTTTCGCTGCGCGCTTCGCGCGCGAACAGATTATCTCAGTTTGTTGTGTAACTTGCGAATGGTCTGGGGTGAGTATTTTTTTTCTGAATACTGTGCCACGTAGTTCCAGTGTAGGCTGACATTGCTTTGGCTGCTTGTGTGATGTGCACCAAATTGCCCCATTTCAAGTATATATATAAATGCAAAATCTTCTCCGTGGGAGGGAGATACCCCCTCCCAAACCCTCCCTATTTGGCCCTGCCCCAGCCCTCGGTAGCTTCGCCCCTCGGGACTCATTCTTGGCAATAGGCTAAGTTGTTGGATCATACATAATGTGGCATATGGTGATGTTGGAACTGTGTATGACGCTAAATATAAATGCAATATTTGTGTTTGTGTTGGGGTGCATATGTGTCAATTATTTGTTTTCTTCGTGAAAATACATTTAACATTTCTGGTCGATCAAATCATGACACGCTTTCGCAGATACAGTTAATGTTAAGCCCAAATTTCCTATCTAGGTAAGCACCAGATTGCACAATTTCAAGTCCAAAAATGCAAAATCTCCCTACCATGTGAGGGGGGACACCCCCCTCCCACACCCTCCCCCCGCTCAGTCACTTCGCTCCCTGTGTTGAGGTGCATATTTATTAGTGTGCCAATTATTTGTTTTCTTCGTGAAGATATATTTAAAATTTCTGGTCGATCAAATCATGACACGCTTTCCCAGATACAGTCAATGTTAAGCCCGAATTTCCTATCTAGGTAAGCACCAGAATGCACAATTTCAAGTCCAAAAATGCAAAAACTCCCTACCGTGGGAGGGGGACACCCCCCTCCCACACCCCCCCCCCCCCCCGCTCCCCGCTCAGTCACTTCGCTCCCTCAGACTTGATCGCTTCGTTCCTTGCAATGTCTCACTCTCACATCTGGCTCAAAGTTGGCAACACTGTGAGTGAGGTTGGGCATGAGCCCCTACACACACAAAATCCTGAGCCCCCATAGGTTTTGCCCCCCCCCCCCAATCCAAAACTGCTTCTGGCCCGCCTGGTCACGACCATCCAGTGGCGGATCCAGGGGGGGGGGGGGGGGTTAGGGGGTTTAACCCCCCCCCCCCCCCCTCACCCTTGGGCTGCCAAGTGAAAATGTATCAGTGAAAAAAAGTGGAAAAAAATCACTTACGGGGGTTCAAAATAGAAAGAAAGAAAAAAAATCGCCGCTTCGCGGCTCGTCATTGGGTTAAACCCCCCCCTTAGCAAAAAGCTAGATCCGCACCTGCCATATTAACATCTAACCCCCCCCCCCCCTCTGAGAAGACTTTCAAGCAATTGTCTTGGTCTCGAAAAATTGGTCGTGGTCCGGTGAACGGCAAATCATCCCCCCCAGGTGTAAGAACCTGTCTACGCCACTGATTAAAACCGCGACATTGTGTCTTCGCAAATCTCAAATGTTCGTGTTTTGTGTACAAAGATTAGTGAAAAGGCAAAAAAGGAGATTGCCAGATTTAGTTTCTTACAATCATCTGATATGTTCACTCAGTGAAGTGTGAATATGAAATGGTGTAGGGTCAAGACGGTAATAAGCGAAAATGCGAAGTAATATTCACAATCCAATTACACTGACTTTGTCCACCGTTTTAACTTTCAAGTGCGAAATACATGTTACTAGATAACGATAAGGCCTATTATACGGTAACGCTCGATGTGCGTATTGTATTTTAACATAACAACTACTTAGCTGCTAAATAAGATCTTAACGTGTTCACATTTTGAATTACCCACTGGAAAATTAAAAGTGTGTACACAAATAGAAGGTAAAAAATATGACAATAGCAATGATAATACAAGTACAGGTGCTATTACAAATAATAATGTATCTAATACTAGTGTTAGTAGCAGTAGTATTAATATAAGTAGTAGTAATATAGGATTTCTCGGTCAATTTCGTTAGTTGGCAACACAAATTCATTTTATGTTCATTCAATTTCGCCGATTCTGTCACCGCAGCTGTTTTTTTTTTGTTGTTCAAATTCGTTTTTTAGCATTTGACTTCATAAAACGATCATTCAAAAACATTTTATTTTCATTCGAATTAAAACGTGTTTCTTTTTCGTAAAATTTTCATTCAATTTAAAGCGAGACGATTCCCGATTACGTAATAACGTCTTCCGTGAATTCAAATTCGTTTCTTTGCATACAATTTCACACGTTTTGCAAACAAATTAAACATGTAAATCTCACCCAATATGATCATAATATAGAACCCCGCAAGCTTAGTTCCATGCTAAATCCATTTCAAATTGTACGGTTTGGTAAGCAACAAACATTTTCTTTGTCTTAACTAGGGGTGTATACCCACTAAATCATCACTATTTAGCAACTGAACGATCATGTGTTAAGTAGATATATCCTATAGCCACATCATCGATATAGAATTAGCATTGAACTAAGCAAGAGTGTCTTTTTTATGAATATGCAATGATATAAGTGCATGCAAAGTGTGCGTTTACAGAATACAGTTGTATTTATTAGAGTGGCGTACCACAATGAGACATTATGGTGGTGGTGGGGGGGGGGGGGGGGGGGGGGGCGGGGGTTATCAATACTCTATACATTTATTTTTATGTTTGGTTTTGTTTTGTATAATTTATTCGATGTTCGTAATCTCTTTGAAGCCATTTATATTTGTGTAAATTATATTTATTCGGTATTGAACATGTTAAGAACAATCTATGAGTATAAGTTCAATCACAATCATAATCACATCAAAATCTGAATCACCATCACACTGAATCACCATCACACTGAATCACAATCACAATCACGATCGTGATCACAGTCACAATTACCATCTCAGTCACAATCTTAATCACCATCTCAGTCACAATCTTAATCACCATCTCAATTACAATCACAATCACGATCACGATCACATACAGTAACAATGATCATGATCGTAAATGTGCTTGTGATTATGATTCAGATTGTGATTGTGATTCAGATTCAGATTATGATTGTGATTGAGCTTATACTCATAGTTTGTTCTTAACATCTTAAATAAAGACTACATATAATTTACACAAATATAAATGGCATAAAAGAGATCATGACCACCGAATAATTGATTAAAAAAACATGAAAATAAAGCAATGCATAGAGTATTGACCCCCCAACCCCCCCCCCCCCCCCCCCCCCCCACCCCGTGATGTCTCAAGATGGTATACACCACTCCAACAATACAACTCTAAACACATACTTTGCATTACATGCACTTATGTCAGGGCATATTCATAAAAGACAGTAACTTAGTTCCATGCTAATTCTTTATCGATGATGTGGCTAGGTATATACTTAAAGGGGTAGTTTAGTTTTGGTAGAGAGGGCGCTGCACATCGCAATTTGTTTGTGAGGTAATGAAAAACTGAGTGTCGAATTTGAGAGAACATGCAATTTTAATGGCAGAATAAACTTTATTTAGTCAAAATCGACCCAGAAACGGCTGAAATATCAATAAATATATCTGATCTCATAATTATTTGGGGCCCAAATAATTAGATGAATTTTTAAAAAAATTTAAAAAATGCTTGAACTTTTTCAAAAATGTTCAAAAGCGTTTTTTAAATAGTTGTTGATGATCTCTCTATTTAATCATTATTTCAATAAAACATCACATGCATAATTTTGTATGAAAAATGTTGAAACCAATGCCTCTTAAGAAAGCGCCCTCTTGTGTTTTAATGGCTCTTTTTGAATGATAACGGGCTTTTTACCTAGTCATTTGTAATTTTGTATACCTTTCGAGCATGGTGGAGTTATAACTATTAGTTTATAATGTTACTGTCCAGGTTTGGTTACTCAAGTTCAGCCTTACCAAAACTAAACTACCCCTTTAACACATGATCGTTCAGTTGCTAAATAGTGTTAATTTAGTGAGGACAAGTAACAATGTTTGTTACTTACTAAACCGTATAATTTGTAATGGATTTAGCATGGAACTAAGCTAGCGGGGTTATATGATTATACTAGGTGAGATTGACATGATTAACGTGTTTATTTTGATTGCAAAACTTGTGAAATTGTATGCAAAGAAACGAATTTTAATTCACGGAAGGCGTTATTACGTAATCGCAAATCGTCTCGCTTTAAATTGAATGCAAACTTTACGAAACAGAAACACGTTTTAATTCGAATGAAAACAAAATGTTTTTGAATGACCGTTTTATGAATTCAAATGCTAATAAACGAAGTTGAACGAAAATAACAGCTGCGGTGACAGAATCGGCGAAATTGAATGAACATAAAATGAATTTGTGTGGCCAACTTACGAAATTGAACGAGAAATCCTCTGGTAGTAGTAGTAGTAGTAGTAGTAGTAGTAGTAGTAGTAGTAGTAGTAGTAGTAGTAGTAGTAGTAGTAGTAGTAGTAGTAGTAGTAGTAGTAGACAGTACACTGTCTGTTGGTCATAAAGTTGGAATATTTTTTGTTTAGTTCCAACTTCATTCTTTTTCCCTATTTTTTGCGCCTAATGAAGCATTTTAAACTAAAATTAATGATTGTATAATGTTTCCAAACTACCAATGTACAATACATGGTTGCATGAATTTGCATACATTAATTTAGCCTTTTGTTTTGAGCTTTGAAAGGCAGGACCTTTGATATTTGGCCCCTTTCCCTCTCCAAAGCGTATGTCCAACAAGTCATCGTTATGGGTCATTTCTCCGAGTTGGCTGTACAATTTTCAACCAAAATAGGCACAGAGGCCCTGATATACAGTTTGGCGAAAGGCGTTGATTCCATATTGTCTTCTTCATAGACGGCGAAGGCTTCTTTTTGGCATTTCCGGTTTCTACGGCACGAGTTAAGCAATTTGCGATCATTTATCCTGGTGGTTAATCGTGGGCGTTCTAGAGATTCCCGTAAACTGCGATGCTCCAACGAAATAGTGGACATTGCTTGTTGACATCCCTTCCTGGTGGCGCACAAGTATCGTTTGGCGTGTAGCCAATGGCGTTAGATGGAGTATGGCCTAGAAAGCCTCTGTGCCCCTATTTTTTGTTGAAAATTGTACAGACCACTCTGAGAAATAACACATAATGATGACTTGTTGGACATAAGCTTTGGAGAGGGAAAGGGGCCAAATATCAAAGGTCCTGCCTTTCAAAGCTCAAAATAAAAGGGTAAATTAGTGTATGCAAATTCATCCAGTGGTTTGGAAACATTATAAAATCGTTATATTTAGTCTAAAATGATTCATTAGGCGCAAAAAACAGGAAAAAGAATGAAGTTGGATCTTTAAAAAAAAATATTCTAACTTTATGACCAACTTTGTAGTAGTAGTAGTAGTAGTAGTAGAATTAGCAATAGTAGTAGTAGTAGTAGTAGTAGTAGTAGTAGTAGTAGTAGTAGTAGTAGTAGTAGTAGTAGTAATAGTAGTAGTAGTAGTAGTAGTAGTAGTAGTAGTAGTAGTAGTAGTATTAGTAGTAGCAGTAGTAGAAGTAGTAGTAGTAGTGGTGGTAGTAGTAGTAGTAGTAGTAGTAGTAGTAGTAGTAGTAGTAGTAGTAGTAGTAGTAGTAGTAGTAGTAGTAGTAGTAGTAGTAGTATTAGTAGTAGTAGTAGTAGTAACAATTGTAGTAGTTTAAATATTAGTAGTACACTACTAGCATTAGTAGTAGTAGTAGTAAGGGTAGTAGTAGTCGTAGTCGTAGTAGTAGTAGTAGTAGTATTAGTAGTAGTAGTAGTAGTAGTAGTAGTAGTAGTAGTAGTAGTAGTAGTAGTAGTAGTAGTAGTAGTAGTATAAGTAGTAGTTGTAGTAGTAGTAGTAGTAGCAATTGTAGTAGTTTAAATATTAGTAGTACACTACTAGCATTAGTAGTAGTAGTAGTAGTAAGGGTAGTAGTAGTCGTAGTCGTAGTAGTAGTAGTAGTAGTAGTAGTAGTAGTAGTAGTAGTAGTAGTAGTAGTAGTAGTCGTAGTCGTAGTAGTAGTAGTAGTAGTAGTAGTAGTAGTAGTAGTAGTAGTAGTAGTAGTAGTAGTAGTAGTAGTAATAGTAGTAGTAGTAGTAGTAGATTTGATACAATAACACAAATGGGGGTTAATATTCCCTCACCTCGAAAAATACTTTCATATAAATAATTGTGTAATTTTCTTCTTTCATTGTTAATATAAACGTATCACAATCCAATGGCAATATATATAATTGTACAATAACGACAACATGCAACATTTCGTGTTAATATCATGAATGCATTTACATTCGTATACAACGACATATCAAATGCACGTGTATTGATTTTGTCATATCATTCATTTGTATCTTGATTTATAATTTGGCATTGTTTTCATAACATATAAAAAAGCACGCTGTCACTTAAACTAGACTAGCTTACCTTAAACACCCATCAGCCTCTCGTCGCTGTAACGTTCAGTCTATCCTACAGTAATATTTACCGTTTCCGATGTAATTCGTTGGTAGACCGAATTCAACGTCACATTTTAATTGTCTGTTGCAACCACTATTGCTTTGCATAATACGTACATGATACGATAAGACGCTCGCGAACAGAACGTCGACAACGAATGCTATACGGCAACGATATTTCATTGATATCAGACCAACAACCAGAGGGCGTGGTTTAAAGGTTGAATGTCCTAAATTTCAAAATGTAGCTAGGGTAATAATCCTTATACTAAGGATGTGCTGGAGTAGTCTGAGTAGCGTGTTAGAGGCTTACTCGTATAATAGCCAAGGAACAATAAAAGGGATATACGAATGTTTAAAGAGTGCTTCGAGAAAAACCTTTTTGAAAGCGAAAGAACAAACAAGTGAACAATTGAAAATCAAGCCCACAATATAAAGATATGGTCAAAATGATTTGATAAAAACCTTTAGAAAAAAACTGCCCAAATATCCATAAATATATCAGAGTTGAATCAATCTTTGGGCCCAACATTTATTTAATTAAACAAAAGACACATTTTCTACGGATTTATTAAGAAATGAGCATCTCCGTCGCCCTGCCCAGTCGCACTTTACTTACCGTACATAGCACACGATAAGTTTGTTATGTGGTAAATGCGCTTCATGATTGGTTGCTAGCTATAGCTTAAAGGGATATAGTAAGTGATGCGTGGTTAATGCAATGTGTTCTGGTGTGATCTGATATGTTCAGAAAGTAATGTCTGAACATTTAAAGATATTTGGATGTTATTTGGCCGAGAAATGAGCGAAAATGCAAATTGACATTCCCTTACTATTTGTACTTACTTTGTACATAGCTGAAAAGGTCCCGTAGATAATAATTATTTAATATCCGAATACTTCAATCGTCACTATCTCTTGAACGAAATTGAAATTTGAAAACTAAAACCTGCCCCATGCTTTTATTGTTAATATGAATAAAACAAGGTATTTTCAGGATGTGGACAATGTTACCTAGTCCCTTTAATGACATACTAAGAATAACACAAAACATATTTCAAATGGAGGATAGATTCGAAAAGGCCATGTGACAGTCACCATAAATGATAGTCGCATTATCCAGTTGTTCATGCTATGGATATTGCTTAGACTAGGGGCCTTGTCAAAAGGCTAGGGGTAGTTGTGGTATCAAGTATAACATATTATGCACGTGAAGGAGCAAAGTTCAATTATTGATATGAAGATTATTCAAAAGCAAACATTTGATAAGTCATATTTTCTAGGTAATCATTAACTCTTCACAATCACGGGTTAATATTTAGCAGTTAATTGTCATACGGAGAGAGGACAAACATCTACGACGGACTTTGTTACGCCGTGTGTTTACATACACACACACACACACACACACACACACACACACACACACACACACACACACACACACACTTAGTTATTCAGTTATGTTGTCGAATATGTGTGTATATGACCCACATTATATAAATATCAAATTGTATAATTACTCTCTTTGTTATTATATTTTAATGTCTGGAATATGTATCATACTATATTTTTTACATTCTTATATTTGTTATCTATATTATAATTTGAGTAAGGAAATCCTTTGACGTAGAAAAACTTTTAGGGTTTTGCACGCCTCGGGCTGAAAAAATTCCACGTGTCATTCGTTCTGACTGCAGATCATTCTAAAGGTTTTCGATTTTTAAAATAAGTTGTTTGAAATCTCGAAATGAAATATAAAAACTTAAAATAGTAGTTCTTGAAAGAGGATGGCTCTGGCATGCTTAGTACAGAATAGCTACGCACAACTATATAACTGTACAGTATATTACATTACAAGCAGTCGATTAATTCCGCCGCGTACGTATTTTATATGTACGTGAGTCTACGTGAGTCTACGGATGTTAGGAATACGCTGTCACCTATTATAATATGTTTCATTGGGAAAATATTGATAACCGGTTTGACGCTAAATCATAGACAACGCAATCTGCACAAAAGTGTGTGGCCGTGAGAGTATTTTCCATTGTAACCTCAGGCCTGTGGCTCACAATCATGTGGGGTCTATCAAAAACTTGAGTTGGATTATTAAAACGGTAAGTAAATATAGATCTAGTCTACTAATTTCAATCTGCACACGTGTGTGGCCGTGGGAGTTTCCTCAGGCCTGGCTTACAATTACATCATGTCGAGTCTGTCTGAAAACTTAGATTAAAACGTTAAGTAAATATAGATCTAGTCTAAATATGATTTCAATCTGAGTAAGGAAATCGGCAATCATAATATTAATAGTTGAAGATGACTTGTCCGTGATCGTGAACAAAATGTGTCCACTTTTGTTTGCTGATTCAGCACATACAGCTGACAAATTTGGCTCACCTGCATGGGCCTGGCTTCAGACGCAGAGTCAGACACTCTATTAATAATTAGGGATTTTCACGCCTAGCTGGCTAGCTGGTCCTGGGCCTGGGGCAACCAAAGTACCAGCCAGCGCCAGCCACGGACCAGGGCTAGTGCGCTAGCCTGAGCTGCGGCTGGCCCCACCCATTGAATCTACAGCAAAGCCACGCCCCAAGTGCACTAAACGCCGGCTAGCTGGCCAGGGTTTGGAGCGCTGTGGGCGTGGCTTCGATGAAGATTCAGTGGGGCCAGCCGCAGCTCGGCCCATCAGCCCTGGCTCCATGGCTGGCTGGTACTTTTGTTGCCCTAGGCCCAGCTAGCCAGGCGTGCAAAACCCTAACTATTAATAGGGTTTCTGACTCTGAGTCTGAAGCCAGGCCCAGGTGATCCAAATTTATCGGCTGAATTTGTGCTGAATCAGCAAAAAAAAAAGTGGACACATTTTGTTCACGGACAAGTCATCTTCAACTATTATGATTGCCGATTTCCTTACTCAGATTGAAATTAGTAGACTAGATCTTTATTTACTTTCAAGACGTGTTAATCTAAGTTTTCTGACAGCTGACTCGACATGATGTAAGCCAGGCCTGAGGTTACAATGGTTAAACTCCCACGGCCACACACGTGTGCATATTGAAATTAGTAGACTAGATCTATATTTAGTAACCGTTTTATTTATTAATTTATTTATTTATTTATTTATTTATTTATTTATTTAGTTATTTATTTATTTATTTATTTATTTATTTATTTATTTATTTATTTATTTATTTATTTATTTATTTATTTATTTATTTATTTATTAATTTATTTATTTATTATTTATTTATTTGTTTATTTTTTTTTTTGGGGGGGGGGGGGGTTGGGGATTCTTATTTAGGGGCAGATCCAGAATGTCCATGGAGGGGGGGGGGGAGCAAAAGATAATGTGTACTCACACACACCACAAGCGCGAAACCCCACTCCTTTACAGCCAGGTTCCAGGGCACATTTAAGGTCCCTGGAAGCTCTCTCGGGGGGTTGATGCCCTAGCTCTTGTCTATCTGTACCATTTTTTAATAAGCATTTTGATACACAAAACAGCCAATCAAAATTTAGAGGCAGCACACCCCTGTTGCGCCCCCTCTGGGTCTACCACTGTTATTCAAGGGGTTCCAGTTAAAATTTGATCCGCCGTGAAGGGGGGGGGGGGGGGGGGGAGGAGTAAATGCGCTACTTTTAGTATTAAGACGGCATCAAATCACCTAAAAGTAAGAATGGATTTAGCTTTGACAAACAACCTCTTCAAAATACACTTTAACATCAAACTCTTACACATGTATTTTGTGCACACGTGTTATTATTCTGTTTAGGATCACATTCACCAACTTCTTTTGTTTTGTTTTTTCCAATCCACCATTGTGTCAACTCTCGTACGTCCTTTCAACACATCATATCACTCACACAAAGCGAAAGGCCGCCGAAGGCGGCCCTTTCGCGAGTCCGTATAATCAGACCTATGTTATTCCATTCCCCCGTTTCATTCCAACGCCTATACCATGTATACAGAGATATCGGGTGGGGAAAGTTAAAAGATCCGATTCGCACCTACTGGAATAACTGCACTCTTTTGCTAAATGCTTTATGTAAGTGTGTACAATAAAGATGTGACGTGATAACCTAAAATAGATACCAATAATTATGTCGGATAGGGCGAAGTCGTTGGTAAGACACCTACCTGTTTGTAAGATGTTATACAATCCAGTGTGTTTACTACACGAAATAATAGCAATATTTTGAATTAGTGTGCAGAAAGTCTTTATTTGTCTGAAAAATATCAACACTGCTGCTTATAAACGAGATATTTATCACATTATATCTTTATCCATAACAATTGGCTAAATGCTGTTTATAAAATCAATATAAAATTAATATACATTGACTAAGTAAATATTTTCTTGCAGTTATTCAGCTATTGCAATGGTAGATTATACTAATCGGATAATTTTACGCGCGATAACGCACTTTACATCTTTAGCAATCATTTAAATTACCTCACTATAAGCCTTATATGATTACAAACACAATAACAATTGCAAGGTTCCATGTCTGTATAAAGGTCATTATTACAGTCAATAAACTTATCGCATTAAATTTGTTTCGAAAGACATCAAAATAAGAAATAAACTTGTTTATTTTTGCACGTGTTCATACATATATATTAGTCCTAATTAAAGAAGTATGTCGCCAGAGTGGAAATACTAGACCACTGTTGACTGTCGCCATCATTGGTGACATTGTGAACACGTCAGTTCTTTCCCAACTCTTCTATTTGAAGGATAGGCTATTTTGTGTATTGGTTACAATCTGTATGCTACGTGCAATATTGTAAATTGGCTTTACAATTGTTTTTGATGATCTGTCTATTGAATAACTATTTCAATGGAACATCACATTTACAGTTTTATAAACAAATGGTTGAAATGTGTAGGTGTCTGGAGGGTGCCCTCTCGTGTTAACGGCTGTTTTTTAATTGGATACAGACCTTTAACATAATTATAACACTTCATAAAAGTTGTTCTACCATCCAAGTATCATTACAATCTAACTATTAGGTAATAATGGTTGATTATTGTTTTGTTTAGAAATTACATTTTTGTTTGACCACTACTATTTCCTTTTGAAAAGACATCGTTCTCGGCGGTCTGGATAACCAAAACGACTTGTTTATGAAAGGTCGCTCGCGCATAGGAGCTGCATCCGTGAGACCTTTTTGCATTTTCTCTGGAAACATTGAGAAATGACCAATGAGCATCTCCGTCGCCTTGCCCGGTCGCGCTTTAGCACACGGTCGTACATAGGACACGATCAAACCAAGGTTTTGTATGTGGTAAACGCGCTTCCTGATTGATCGCTAGCTATAGCTTAATGGCATATAACGAATAACAAAAAACATATTCAAAGAAAGGATAGTTTCAGAAAGGCCATATGGCAGTCGGCATAAATGATAGTCACATGTGCCAGTTGTTTATGCTATGCATGAAATAAGGATTATATATATGGTTAAATCTTATATTTAAAAAATACTAATAATATTTACACAGCACTTTAAACTGAAGTTTCTAAGCGCATTTTAAATGGAAAATAATACAACTAATACGGTGTGCGCCTGCAAAAACATACCACTACTAATATGTAAAGGGATAGATGAGTTTTGGTAAAGAGAGTACAGTGTTGGTCAAACTGAATTTTAGTAACCAAAATCTCATTACAACAGTTATAATTCCACCATGCTCAAAAGGAATACAAAATTCCAAATGACTAAGTAAGAAGCCAGTTATCATTCAAAAAGAGCCGTAAAGACTCAAAAGGGCGCTCCTTAAAAACTTATTGGTTTCAACCATTTTAAACAAAATATTGTGCATGTGATGTTTTGTTGAAAAGGTGATTAGGTAGAAAGATAATCAATGACTATTTAAAAACGTATTTTGTAAATTTTGGAAAAAAGGGAGCATATTCAACAAATTTACGGCTCGTTCAAAATTACCGAGTAATTGTGGGCCCTGCATTTTTTACAAAAGTTCATGTTTTTGGTTATTTCAGCAATTTCTGAACAAATTTGGATCAAAAAACGTTTATTATGTCAATAAAATTGTATGCTCATTCCAATTTGACCAGTTTGTCATTATCTTACAAAAAAGTTATCTTGTTTAGCGCCCTACCGCCATCTATACGAACACATCAATTATCTCTTTAAAGTATAAACGCTACAAAAAATAACAAATTATATAACAATATAATGTAAAACTAAGAAATACAAACTTAATGTGTTTGACCACAAATCCTAGACTTTTATTGTCATTATGTTATTTGATTCCCCCATTAAATTTCGACGTCTTTAAAGAGATACCGGGTGGGGGCAAGTAGAAGAACAACAAATGATTCAGATCGCACCTACTGGAATAGCCCGGCGCAGACAGAGCCAACTCGACCCAATCCGACTGGTTTTCAACCTGATTAACTCAGTATGTGCTGCCTCAGGACCCCGGTTTTGAAAGTCAAGAGCCAGTCGGAGGTCATTCGAGGCCGTCTTAACATGTTGAATCGGCTCCGACTGAGCGAAACTGACTCTAGCCTGACTAAAAACCAGTCGGCTCTGTCTGTGCCAGGCCTTAGTCGAATGCGTTATGTAAGTGTTTACAATAAAGATGTGATGTGATACCTTGAATAGGTACCAATAAGTATGTCAGATAGGGTGAAGTCGTTGATAAGACACCTACTTGTTTGTAAGATGTTATAGACTCCAGTATGTTTACTACACGAAATGATAGTAATATGTTAAATGAGTGTGCAGAAATTCTTTAATTGTCTGAAGAAAATATCATCACTGCTGCTTAAAAACGAAATATTCATCACATCATATTTGTATCCATATACTAAATGTCGTTTATAAATATACATTGGCTAAATAAATATAGGATTGCAGTTATTCATTTATTGCATATGGTAGATTAAACAAGTCGGATAATTTTACGCGCGATGTATAGATAACGCACCTTTCATCTTTATGAGTCCCTTTGATGTCCACACACTATATTATGTCTTATGATAACAAACATGATAACAATTGCAAGGATTTATGTCTGTATAAAAGTCAGAATTTCAGTCATTAAATTTATCTCGTAAAGTTCGTTTCGAAAGACATCAAAATATGAAATAAAGGTTATTCACGTTTGCACGTACGCATTCGGATAGTCCGAAACTCCGAAGTAATTATTTAGTAATCGACCTGTTTGTAAATAATAGACCACACTGTTGACTTTCGCCATCTTTGGTGACATTGTAAACACGACGGTTCTTTCTCAACGATTATACACTGTTGCCCATAAAGTTGGATTTGCCGTTTGTACAACTGTATACGAAGTTAAATTTGTCACTGTGAATTATTGATAAGTGTGGCGCATATGACCGCAATACTTTATTTATCAAGTTCTTAAAAGCATATTACAATGAAATTAAAGTACAATATCCTAAGACGTCGCACTATGATGTCATCGAGTTTGTTGACGCTGTCAAAAGACTGCTCGTTCCACTCTTTAGACAGAGCCTGAACTAAATATTGTTGAGTGTGGAAAAAGTTTCCTTTGCCATTGATGGCTTGGGCTAGGACATATCAGGCATGATCAAAACGGCTTGTATCAGAGTAAGAAGCAGTTACTGCTGTAACCCCTTTTCATCAATAAATTCGCTAACTACAGCTGCCCTCTGAGACATGGCGGTGTTGTCTTGAAGCCGGAAATAGTTTCCGTGGGGCCTTCTTGCGTGTTGGAGATAATTATTTTACTGAATGTTATGGTGAACGAATGCGTCAACATTTCCACCTGGTATCACTAGAGCCGTTTTGCAGTCATAGTTAATTCCTGCCCATCCCAATATTGGGTCGTCCAAACCTCAAGTCGTTTTGTGAATGCAGTAATATTGGAGCTTCTCGCCACGTAATCGACAAACCATGACATTTGTCGTCCGTCTGTTTGGTCAAGGATGTTATGGCTCTTATCCATGAAGATGACATATCACTAGTGTCCAAGCGGCAATCTTCTGTACTCCCTATTCCAGGGACGTCCGATAAATCTGTGTTGCATGGTTTGGAGTGGACACTTGGTAGTTTTTTCTTGCTCGGTGACCATATTAGAGCAATTTCCGATGATTGGAAGCCGTTGATTCCATAGTGTCTTCTTCATAGGCGACAAAGGCTCCTTTGTATCATTTCCGGTTTCTACGGCATAGGTTAAGCAGTTTGCGATCATCTAACCTCGTGGACAATCGTGGACGTCCTAGAGATTCCCGTTGCCCTAATTGACCCTCCTCTCAATGACGTTTGAGGACTTTACAGACCGTAACCTGCGATGTTCCAAGAAACAGACGATATTGCTTGTTGACACCCCTTCTTGGCAGAGCACAAGCATCGTGTGGCGTGTAGTCAATGGCGTTGGATGGAGTATGGCCTAGACAGCCTCTGGACCAGTTTTGATTAAAGGTTTTACAGCCAACTCTAAAAATTACTCATAACGCTGATTTGTTGGACATACGCTTTAAAGAGAGAAAAGGGCCAATCATCAAACGTACTTCATTTGAAAGCTGCAAACTAAAGCCTAGATTAACTAATGCAAATGTATGCAACCATTAATTATACCTTGGTAGTTTGGACACATTATGTAACAATTATACTAATATTCTAAAGTTATTAATCGGACGCAAAAACAGGAAAAGGGAATGAAGTTGGATAAATAAAAAAATATTCCAACTTGATGATGGGCAACAGTGTATATGAAATCGGCCGAAGTTTAGATTGTATTATTGAGAGATAATGCTTCGTTACAACTTCAAAGTCAATACAATGAAAACATGGATAAATTCAGTTGGGAAATTTAAAAAGTGATACATGATTTAAAGTATCAATTAGTACGTACATGCTTCCTCTTGTACTGTCCTTCAGTCATGATGTCCACACCCACGCATCCCATTAGAGTTTTAATGTTTTTACTCTCATTTGTATATTCCTGAACATATTTCTATTTTTGTGCGCTCATAATGAATGCTATGATATTGATACCTCGGCCCATATTCATAAAAGACTGCTAGACTTAACCTAGTAATAAGGCCGGGGGGCTATAATCCCATCCCCCCCCCCCCCCCCACCCCCCCTCCGCGATTTTGTTGATTGCTCCGAAACGCCATAAGATGACGCGCCACTGCTTGGTGACTTTTTTATTTTGGGTCTTGCGCATATTTTAAAACAAAAGTTTTGAAAATCGGACCTACCGTTACGAAGTCACGTGACCATGTGTCTATGCATGTCAGCCCGAAAATCGCTAAATTTCGTGATTTGTGTACAAAACATATGGAAATATCCGTTTTCATACTAAGAGGATCAGTGGTTATTTAGTCTCGTTTACATTTTAGATGTTTGTTTTGGGGTTTAAAATAGTTGAATTATAGTAAGAAACAAAATTAACAACAAAAACAATAAAATACAGAAGTTAAAAAAAAAAAAAATACATAAGAAATTATTAAAAAGAACAATAGAAACCATAAGGAAGAACCTGGCTCTTCCAAAGTTTGTTGTCGTATTATTTTTCCAAATGCTCTAAAGAATATATGTAGTGAAAACCAATGTTTAAAGGGGAAGTTTCTACAAGCTTTTAAGATGGATGAGTGAAAATGGAACAATTTTAGATATCTAATAGCGAAAGTTTGAGCAGATTTTGATAACTAATCCAATCAAGAATTATGACTTTTCAAATTTTTGATCAAAATCTTGTTTGCTGCCCTTTTAGTCGGTTCTTTGCCAAATCTCTGATGTCACAAATGGACAACTCCCATTGGAACTGTACAATAAAACTTCACAAAATGTCACTTTTCATGAAAAAGCATCGTCCTTCTACTCTCATTCTCAGATATGTTAGAGAAGAGGTAAATGTTCATGCATTTAAGGTAAAACTTCCTCAACTGGTCCATTGAAATCCACGAAAAGTTTAAAAATATGAAAATGTGTGTACAAAGTCATTGGAAGGTTGTCCTCCTATGGCATCACAGATTTTGGCAAATTGGCATCTAGAGAGGGCGGCAAACAAAACTTACCAAAATCATAACTTTTGAATTGAAAATCCAAATTTGCTCAAACTTTCACTATTGGACTTCCATAATTGTTCTCCTTTCTGTCAATCCACATTAATTATTGGGGAAACTTCCCCTTAATTATGTAGAATATATGATTTATGGGTAAAAATCTTAATTTTATGACCTTATTTGCATAAATTACCATAAATATGCAAATTAATGAATTTAAAAAAAAATTAAATTACCTTTGTATTCTATACACTTCACTTACCATGCATGCGGCCGAGATCTTAAGGTGGCCATAATGCCCCCCCCCCCCCCCCCGGCCGTAGGAAGACCTCAAATAGCCCGGCCTTTTAAGGGTTAAGTAATAATTGAGGGGATAGTCCGAGATGTTCGGGCGTACATCATGCGAGGTTAATAGATGGGGGCTGTGTCAACGAAAATATAATGGTGGCCCATAAATAACGGAACGGGGACCTTGCCATTATGAAGAAACATACAGACTAGGTTCACTTGATAGATAATCTTTTGAAAGGAAATAGGAATGACATGTACAATCATTCCCCACCCCCCCCCCCCCCAGGTTTTGGGAAGGATATATTTTGTTGTGTGTGTGTCTGTATACGAGTGGGAAGTTGTATGAGCTAAGACTTGTTAATTCTAACGTTAACAAAGTAATTTATACATCCTTTTTCAAGTTTTGCTGCGCGCTTCGCGCGCGAACATATTATCTCAGTTTGTTGTGTAACTTGCGTATGGTCTGGGGTGAGTATTTTTTTTTTCTGTATATCGGGCCACGTAGTTCCAGTGTAGGCTGGCATTGCTCTGGCTGTTTGTGTGACGTGCACCAACTTGCACCATTTCAAGTATATTATATAAATGCAAAATCTTTTCCGTGGGAGGGGGATATACCCCTTCTTAACCCTCCCTATTTGGCTCTACCCCAGCCCTTGGTAGCTTCGCCCCTCGGGACTCATTATTGGCAACAGGCTAAGTCGTTAGATCATACATAATGTGGCATAATTATGGTGATGTTGGAACTGTGTAGGAAGCTAAATATAAATACAATATCTGTGTTTGTGTTGGGGTGCATATTCATTAGTGTGTCAATTATTTGTTTTCTACGTGAAAATATATTTAAAATTTCTGGTCGATCAAATCATAACACGCTTTCCTAGATACAATCAATTTTAAGCCCGAATTTCCTATGTAGGTAAGCACCAGATTGCACAATTTCAAGTCCAAAAATGCAAAAGCTCCCTACCGTGGAAGGGGGAACACCCCCAAACCCTCCCCCCGCTCAGTCACTTCGCTCCCTCGGGCTTGGTCGCTTCGCTCCTTGCAATGTCTCACTCTCACATCTGGCTCAAAGTTGGCAGCACTGTGAGTGTGGTTGGGCATGAGCCCCTACACACACAAAATCGTGAGCCCCCATAGGTTAACATCTAACCCCCCCCCCCCCCCCCCCCCCCACTGAGCCACTGAGAGGACTTTCAAGCAATTGTCTTGGTCTCGAAATATTTCGGCAGGTGGTCTCGGCCGCGAACAAACTGGTCTTGGTCCGGTGAACGGCAAATGTTATTATGTAAAGAGGTCTGAGCTGCAGCCGCAAGGCCCTTTCGCCTCCCATCCGTTCAAATCGATGGGTAAGGCGAGATTTGACAAACGAGCGTCGCTGCTGCTCTGCGAGTCTGGCGCAAGGTCGGTTTTCTATCTTTTTGAAAAACATGGTTTTCCAATCTGTTGGACTTTAATGAATTATGCATAAGCCCTACATCCATCATGCAACGCGCTACCCCGCGTATTATGTCTATGGGAAGAGAAATTTCACTCTTGAACATCGGTCACTAAAGAAAATATTATTACGATAAATCTAACCCAGTCAAATTTATAATACTTCGTGTACTTAAAAGATGTAGAATAAAAGTTGTTTGCTGTCGAAAAATAAAAATAAATCAATTCAGTCATTTTGCGAAAATGTAATCGGAATACAAAAGTATAATTTCCAAAAAATATAGCTTCAAACGTCCGTTTCTAGACTTGCAGTACTGTCGCACATGCTAAGGTGAAGGTAAATGTCGTAATATGTGTGTGCATGTATTTGTGTATGTGTGTGTGTGTGTGTTTGTGTGTATGTGTGCGAGCATAAGTTGTGACATATTTTCTGACTCATATTATGGTAAGAATCTTCTACAAAATGAATACCATCATGTCATCATGAATAGGCAACCACCAACACAATGCTTAATCAACACAAAGTCAATAGACTAGCTTGCCGGACTTAGTTTACTATTGTTGAGCTTACCGATTGGGAGTCTGACGTCATACGCATATTATTTGCATACATTACCGAAGTGGTCTATTAATTAAAAAACCCATGAAGATAATTAGTTCCAAAAAGCGCAGAATCCATTTTTGGTTTCAACTTTGGAATTGATTGCATTACCCAGATTTGGTTATATATTTGTTTACAATTCCATGCATTAATATAATACTTTTGTAGTAATTATTTTGATATCGTATCCAATATTCTAATTGAACCACTGTATTTTTGTGTGCAATATATGATTAGCTTTATATACCTGCATGATGAGCTTATTTTTGAAATTATACGCAATAATAGTATATAACCCATTGAATTATTACTATTTAATTTATCATACCGAAATGTGTGAATCCCACTACAATGACAACTCGTGCAGCGAATAAAAAATCAACTTGGCGTTCCGAAACAGCATCTATCGCGTATACACGTAGCGCTATACAAGAACTGTATTATTGCATGCATTCACAGTAACCTACATTATATTATGCATGGTACGGTAGCTATATAGCGTTGGGCATTGTGTGTACCATGACTCCAACACTGCCGTTGTAGTGTGTACATCAAATTGCGAGCACACACGGTCGTATTGCCTGCATGCCATACGATACTAACTATCGCATGGGCTATGCGATAAATCGCACATACTACCATATAACGTACGCCTATTGATTGAGCGGTCGTGTAAACAAAAGTCGCGCGCGCGAACCACTAAATACCCGTGGTTCCGTAGGTCGTAGTAATTGATTGCATTTTTCTCAAATTACAGAAACATATCAGACCCCATGAGAGTATGTTTGATATTCAATTATGGTACCAAACAACTAAGCATTGGTTTTATAATGCCCGGTGGTACCCTTTAAAGGAGGGGGGACATCCCGGCTTTGATTCAGGTTTATAGCTTTAAATATGTGCCTTTATTGATATACGACACTCTTTTTTTTCAAAGAAATCCTTAAGTCGGGAAAAAAAAGGTAAATTTCATGCAACTTTTTTGCTTTATTTCGCATCGGCGTTCCATGCTCCTAAAAAAAGTAATTTATAGCAGAGCGGGAATGTGCGCACGTGTCACCCGATTCGTGACATCACATGCAGACCGCAACGCGGAGGAATGTGCATTGTTTACATGCAGAGCCTATGACTTGCTTGTAAAACAAACTCGTTTTTGCTTGTAAATTGAGGTTTTACTGAAAATGCTTAAGAATTGCTAAGAAATTAATTGTAGCAGGATGCAGCTACACATCTGAGTGTATATCGTCCATGATATAAACCTGAACAAATGTTTGCAAATATTGAAACAAATGGAAATAATATATCTGTGTCAACGTGAGTATTGCACTCAGCGTGTACGTCTATGACCGAGCTAAACTGCGATTGCCTGCAGGTGACGTCACAAAGATGACGTCATTTTTTGTTCGCCCGGGACTCAGTTTTTTTACGGGGGTTCCGAAAGTGAATTTACAAGTTGATTTTTTTTATTTTACCGGGTTTTCCCACGAGGAAAATATGTTTGTATTAGTAATCTTCATGAAAATCTACCTTAGATACAGTAAAACCCAATTTTGAGGCAGTTTTCTTGTCACCATACCTTTAAGCAAATCCTACACGTGTGGACGTGCTTTGATTGTACGGTATACTAGACCAGCAGCCCAGAGGGGTTTGGTGAATCGAAAAGCGTACTGATTTCTGAACATATGAACATTAACATGTAGAGGAGAATGTAACAAATCCAAATATATGAGTCTGCCGGGGTCTACCCGGGGACAAAAAGCTCCTTTACGCCTCAAAATGTTGGCCCCTGGGAACTACCCAATGCTTCTATATTAGGCTCTTTTCGAAAGTGTGTGGACGACGACGCATTTCTCGTCCTCTAACGATGCGAATTGGCTGTAGTCAACGTGCGTTCACAATGACGTCGTTCCCTCCCGCACACAATCATGACAAACACCCACTAACACACGTTCATAGGAACACAATCACACGCACACACACACACATACACACACAAACACACACACCCATGCGCGAACACACACGCACGCACGCACACTCCCACACAGACGCACCCAAAAACTCACACACACGCACACACAAGCACTAAAACACAACACACACCCTTACACACACATATATACACACATTCACGCACAAACACACACATGCACGCAAACACACGCATACACACACTTACGAACACCACATTTATACAAATATCCACCGCACATAGACATACACACGTATAAAACACACACATACATGTTGATCATTATCTGATTACGTCATTTTGAAGACGAGGTATGGATTTTCCAACGAACCTGAAATCGAGGATGATGGACAAGTGCACAAATTAGCCTGAAGACGAGAGACAACCTCAATGACGTCATTTCTCTCCCTTTAGCCTGCTACATTAATTGGAAGGGGGGTTTGAAAGGAATTATATTAAAAACAATTACCCCAAGCCTGCAAATAGAGTCACTTAATGTATACAATATGCCACCGCACAATACAATGGACATGGTCAATTACTATATTGTGCGAAAAAAGCATGTGCATCTGGCGTTCCTCAGTAAATTTTACTTTGGCGTTTTGTTTGGACTTCAAATCTAAAATTCCATTCATGATCATGTTGAAAAAAGAGACAATTTTGTCTTTGTTGAAACACAGGCCACAACAAAAATTATATAAAACGAAAGATATTATAAACGACCATTCGAGATGGGGAAGTGTGGAAATGTGACTAGATGTGGTTATTTAGCCAATATACCATATCTTTTTGACAGAATTGTCAGAGGTTGCCATGGTAACAATTGTTTTGGCGTAAGCATGAACGTGCACACTACTGTATTACGATTCGTGCCGAGCATGTACGATTTTGTCTAGCATGCCCCCAAAACAGCTGCGATGATACCGAACTACGTACGAAACATTCATTTTCTTTGATTTGGAAAGGGGTGTCATTCCTCTTTGTCGTACAAAACAAAGGCTTGTACAGTGAATGAACTGCCTACACGTATTTCTATAGTTACAGTTTTAAAGAAATGCAAGTTTGTCATTTACCCTACTATTTCACCTAAACAATTGAGCTGTAGTTTCGAGACGGCATTGTCTCTCTGTCTGAAGCCCATTTAGTTGCTTTTGCAATCGGAATAATAAATGCTTGTGGTCTAGATTATGCTTCGTTAGGGCGGAAATAACTGCACGATTTCTTATATCAATATTCTTTATATATACCATGATATTTCTAATTATAACTATTGAATTAAAAGTAGCAAAAATATTACGATTCTGGAGGATTGCGAACGCGTACGCGCTCGTTATATTATTCGAGTCAAAAGTCGTATGAACACCCTTGTTCTGACTAGAAAATAAATACTATCATGTTTACTATGTTTTCGAAGTAGAAACAAATATAACACATACTAAATCATTTGATTAAAAAGGCTAAACTACAAGCAGTGCAATGTATTTTTGTTCGCTCCAATTTTTGATAAAAATACGTTATTAAACTAATAGTTAAAATGGTATTTGGCTAGACCAATCAACGTCAGTCCAGAAAAACGTCACGTTTCGGCGGCAAACAAAAAACATGGCGCCACTCAGAGCATCCATAAAGAGCCTGCGATAGCAAAACAGAAACTATGCCCACTCTTCAAAAGAAATAATGGAAGGGGTGATTCAGGGACATTTGGGATGTCATTAAGTCTTACTTCACCGTTTGCTTTGCGTTACGCGTTTTTGGTTCGCTTTAACATACGTTAACCGTGGATAACATAAGGTAAAATGAAATATATTCATAAAAACAAAATTATTTAAACTTTATATACGCAATCCTGATGATCTCTCACGTCATAATAATTTGTAAAAATATCGTAATAAATTAAACACTGTAATTAGAGCTTCTTGTAAAATGTATTATGCTTATCAGCTAAATCAAGTAAAATGTAACGTGTCATTAACATGGGCCGTAATCAATAATGTATTCGGTAAAGGGAAAAAAGCTGAAATTACAAAGGAAATGTTTTATAGTAATCAATCATCATGTTCTGATATTGGCATAGCCAATTTATTTAATGAATATTTCGTGTCAATTGGGACAGACTTACAAGCGTCTATCAATTCTCCAAATAAAGTATTTGTTAATAGTAAATATATTACTCATTGCGGATATAGTATCGGAAATAATATCGCTAGTGATATTCGTTTGTCTCGCAATGTATGGTCAACTAGGAGTCTAAAAGATCACGACGTTTCGTGTGCCGCTGCAACACTTTGTCAAGACTGCCCAACCGATATCAGAAAGAATCACTGAGCATAAGAGGGACGTCAGGCTCCGCCTGACAACTCAGCCGTAGCCGAACATGCTTGGGATAACCAGCATCAGCCAGACTGGGAAGGGGTCCAGTGCCTTTCCCAAGAACGGCATTGGTACACACGTAGGGTAAAAGAAGGTATACATATCCGCCTCAATCCCAGTAATTTCAACAGAGACAACGGGATGGATATTCCCCAATTTTGGATGCGTACGATACGTCGCCATGACACGCCCCGACCAGCCGGCCCTCACCGGTTGATTCCAACTAACGAGCGAGCCGAGCCAGCTGCCCGTTGATTGGTGGAGCTCGCTATTGTTCCCGCTAGCCTAGCCTAGCTAGCGTGCCGAACCAGTGTCCCGTTGATTGGTTGAGCACCCGTGTGCACCGGCTAATCGACGTTGCCCGTTATTGACCTATTAGGAACGTACTCGCTTATGCGATATTGTGCGTTTGGAGCCACAAAAGAGCATAAATACCGATAGCCTACATTAGATTATATATTTTTTTTCATTTCAAAGACTTTATTTTCTGCAATCAAACAAATCAGTTATACAACAAATATGGATAATTATATAAAACATAAGGTATGCAAACAATATACAAAATATAGAAACAAATGTATAATACATGAGTAAGAGTAAATTTATACGTTGGGCCATTGCGTGTATAAAGAAAGAAAGCAGAAGGTCGCCGTTATAAGCAAAAGCTTGAGCAGACGGTCAACCGAGCTAAGATAAAAATGAGTTGTGAAATATTGGCTAAGTAACAAGAAGAGGGGGCCATGATACTCAAATGATATATATTACAATTAAATGTGAATATAAACAGTTGGATTCAATATAAATAATTATAGAATTGGCATATGAATCTCATCTTTATAAGGCTACTAATTATACGTTAATGACAGAGATAAGAGAGAAACTAAACAAAAACAAGGGTGCGAGTGGTGCGTGTGTGTGCAAGTGCAAGTGTCCTCATGCGCCAAAATGTTGAATCATCAGTATTACTATGTAACGTCAGACCAAAATTGAATGTAGTTTCTAAAGTTTTACAAAGAACGCTTTTATTTTTTTAATCTTTATACATTATATTGTGAAATAATGTTTTTTTTTTAGTGTAGCTTTAAATGAATAGAGAGATGTACACTGTTTAATATGTCTAGGGAGTGCATTCCAAATGTCTGGACCATGATATCTTATGGACTTATGCGCTAACAAAGTTTTAGGATTGTGTAAATGAAAATCAGTACAATTACGCGTTGGGTATGAGTGAACATGGGAATTAGGAATAAATACGTCATGAAAAAGAGGAAGTGAATTTTGTGTGTATTTAAACATACAGATTGCTGTTTGATATAAGTGCAAATCACTCACTTTTAAAATGTTTAATCTATAAAATAACGGATTTGTATGAGCTAAGTAATTAGAATGAGTACAAATCCTAAGTGCTCTTTTTTGCAAGACAAAAATTATATTAATCTTAGTTATACTACAGTTCCCCCAAACTACATTACAGTATGTAAAATAAGGTAACCCTAATGCATTATATAATGTATAAAGTATTTTCTCGGGTACAAGGTCCCTCATTTTACCAATTACCCCAACTGCCCTTGAAATTGATGTTGTAATATTATTTACATGATTATTCCAAGTAAGCTTTGAATCCAAAGTTATACCTACAAATTTTGTCGATTTCCTTTCAACTATAGAAATATCATCAATAACAATGTTTATAACCTGATCAGAGTGTGTTTGGGAAGCACAAACATTTATTAAAACATGTTTTATCTAAATTAAGGGACAATTTATTGCATTTAAACCATGTTGAGATTTTAACTAATTCATTATTAAGAGTATAAATTAGAGTATTCAAGCATTTATGAGAACAAAATATGTTAGTGTCATCTGCGAAAAGCACGTAAGTAAGAAGTGGTGATGACTTTACTATGTCATTAATATAAATAAGAAAAAGAAGGGGGCCTAAAATTGATCCTTGTGGAACACCACATAACACATTTAAGTTAGGGGAATTTACTGACTGAAATGAAACAAATTGCTTTCGATTAACTAAATAATTCTTAAACCATTTTAAGGCTGTGCCTCGTATAAAATAATGAGTAAGTTTTTGCAACAAAATGTCATGATTCATGGTGTCAAAAGCTTTTGACAGGTCCATAAATACCCCAATTATATGTTCCTTATTATTAAGCGTTTGAGTTATTTTATCACAAGATTGTATCAATGCATAATCAGTAGAAAAACCTTTTCGAAATCCAAACTGATTGCAAATAAGAGTATTATTTTCTTGTAAAAAAGAATAAAGACGTTTATAAACAATTTTTTCTAAAATCTTGGAAATGACCGGCAATAGCGAGATAGGGCGATAATTTTTTATTTGAGTTGAATCATCTTTTTTATAAATAGGAATCACTTTGGCTATCTTTAAGGAGTCCGGGAAAATGCCTGTCGAAAGTGATAAATTACAAATATGAACTAGGGGAGAGGCCAAACAATAAATAATTTTCTTTAATAAATACACACTTATTCCATCATAACCGCATGATCTTCTCATCTTAAACGATCGAACTATCTCTAATATTTCATTTTCATTCACTGGAATAAAAAATAATGAATTTTCATTAGCATCAAATGAATAATCCTTAAAGTTTTCATTTGAGTGTATTGTTGAGGCTAAACGTGGACCTATATTAACAAAAAAGTTATTGAAAGCAGTAGCAATTGAATGAGGGTCCGTGATTTCATTACCACTTTCAACTATTATATCAGAGCATACTTTCTTTTTAGTTTTTAAGAGATCATTAATAGTTTGCCATAACACCTTTACATTCCCTTGATTAGATTCTATTTTATTTGAATAATACCGTTTACGTGATACACGAATTAAAGTTGTTAATCTATTTCTATAATGCTTATATCTATCTTTATTCTGAGCAGTTGGTTTACGCAATGATATTTTATACAAACGATTGCGAGTTAAAATTGATTGCATCAACCCCTGAGTAATCCATGGCTGTTTTATACTTATATTATCTTTTTTTTAATAAATGGCATATTCTTATCTATATAAAAAAGAGAGTTTATGCAAAAAGTTTTGATATGACAAATTAGCATCTTCAACCGAGAATATCTCGCGCCATTGTTCTTTGGACAAATCAAAAATTAAAGAATCAATAGTTTGTTCTGTTTCTTTCCTCTTTTTAACGAAAATATTTTTCCTAGTTTTCTCACTAATGACATTATAGCATAATAACAAAAATGGGTAGATGATCTTGGCGATTCATAGGTACCCGTAGATATTCATTTTATATTGAATATTTTATATGCATAATATGATACTACTAGTTATTGTCCGGGGATGCACAAATGACTTATAGGGGGGGGAAAAAAAATGATATATATATATATATAATATAATAATTGTGAATAAAATAGGATGACATTAGGCCGAGCGCGGGTGCGTCCGTACTAATAATGTCCTAGAAGGTATATACACTTTGTTGGTTGGTGTATAGTTAAGTTAAGTTATAAATATATATTTTAGTGCGCGGGGGTGCACAGACACTTTATAGATGAGATATAGATACATAAATAACATAATAGTTGTTAATAGAGTAGATTCTCGTCAGACCGAGCGCGGGTGCGTCCGGATTGATGATACTATACTAGAAAAAATATAATCTCTGTAAACTTGTAGTATAGATATAAATACACATGCCAGTGCGCGGGGGTGCACATATGTTTTATAGACAAGAATTCGATATATATATGAATTTGTTTTGGTGAAATGCGCGGGGGCGCATACACAGATACACACAAATACATAATATATATAATAAAATAAAATATTATCCTCAGATCGGACGCGGGTTCGTACATTCTGTCGATGATAGTGGTCATAATATACATATTATATTATAAAAGAAGATATATAAATTTATATATGCATCATAATACAAAATAAATGATAGCTCTTTTGGCTATTATATATGTTTGTATGCGTTTATTGGTGTGAGCGCGGGTGCGCACATATTGATAACCGTAGGTGGGAATGATTATAAAGATTAATACTTAAATTATTATGTTTTACAAGGAGACAGGGAGTGCGCCCTCGTTTGGCATCCACGGACGCAACCACGTTTCCCCCATCACGATGGGGGTTTTTCGTGGCCTCCGCGAACTAGTGCATTCGCACTAGTCAGGTGCCAAACGCCTTGCCCATTGTATATGTTTGGCCTTCGGCCAATTATATAGACATGGCGTAAATAGTCAATTTTGACTGAGTCGCCATCTAAAATAAAAACTAACTCACTTGGCGATAAATATCACTTGCAGTTGTAAAGTGTAATGTCCTGTCGTCGTGTGCGTTTGTAACGTGTCATTGTAGTGTGCAGTTGTTATGTGTAAATCTGTATGAAATATTTTAGTAACGTTATATCCATACAAGATGTTTATGTCGGAAATGTCGCACCCTGAAGACGGACCGAGGAATGAGGCGGGAGTCCCGATCACCGGTCCGTCTGAAGAGGGGCATACATTTTGTTGATATTCACAATGAATATGAAAAACAAACAAAAAAAGTGTATATATTTGTATAATGTGTAATAGTGTTAATAAATAATGTGTATGACTAAATACAATAAATCAGTTACACTTGAGGGGATTCCCTGAGTATATCATGATTTAGTATATGTTAATATGTGTAAATGTATAGTTGTACAAAAAGTACAACACTGAATCTGGAAATTATTCTGAGAGTTTTATGAGCTCATGTGACCATGTGTTAAATTATAATATGTAATGTATATTGTGTAATAACGTACTAGCCACATTATATCTAGAACTATAATGTGCTAATATGAGAATGAATAAAATAGTAATAAATATAATATGCTTATAAAAGCACTACTCTTTATTTATAGAAGTATAATAGTTAAAGAATATTGACTGGCCTTGAGGGAGACACGGCAAATATTGCCTGAACTAGATTCATATTGCCCGAGTCGAAGACGAGGGCAATATGGATCTAGTGAGGGCAATATTTGTAGTGTAGCCCGAAAGTCCAGTCAATATTGTAATTATTAACTAATCAGACATCTCGAGCGAACATGTAATATATTAATTTAAAGGGTACAAATTGCACAATTCTTACAATTATTGAACGATGTTTAAACTTCAAGTTTTAACCAAAATGCATACATCTTGACTTTATCCCAGTTTGTAAATAATCATTACTTAGCTAGCGCGTAACACATTGTTACGTCATAATTAGACACGCGCACATCATTGATAAACGCGCGTATGAATGTGCGCACTCGTGCTGTTAGCGCGCCTTCATCTCGGATAAATATTATTGACCGGCAAATTACACACAAAATCTCATTGACTTATCTGAGCGGTCAATAAGATTTTGTCCATTGGTTTACTGTGTGATCATATTGACCGGCAAATTACACACACAATCCCATTGACTTTTCTGATGAGCGGGCAATATGATTTGTTTTCACCCCTAGTTTTGTTGGCCTACTTAACTTGGAGGGCAATATGGTTTTAAAATTGCCCTGCTCAGATGTCTGCTATGGTTAATAATTTTTATATAACGCCTTAGAATGTTCTCGTGTTGTGATTGGCTGAATTCAGGTCACATGCTATTCAGAAAAAAATTATCTATCTGCACTCAGTAACTGACGTCAGCCGTGCTATAGTCGACTATTGCACGGCTGACGTCATCAATTAAAGGAGTGATGTACCGGCGGTACACCCTACACGTTATTAAACGTACATTACGCGTCGTGTGAACATGCATGCATGCAGCGAGCTTCGCTGCATTTTTATAAGCGTGCTTTAATCGTTGTTTGTTTGTTTACTTATTTGCGTTGCGAGTTTATTCTGTTGCGCGGACAACAAGCGCACTAAGCGCGCACAAGCTGTCTGGTCGCGTCGCGTCGTTAAGATGTTCATAAAGGTTGTACGTACGTGTACACGTCAGGTACTTCCAATTCTCCTGTGTACAAAAAACCGCGTCGCGTTTAAGCGTTCTAAGTACTGGTACTACGCTGCTTAGTTCTCGCACTTTGAACTCAAGTAGCTGTACCTATTTCACTTTGATTATTCATCTGGATTAAAATATTGACTCGCACCTTCTTTGGATTGTTTATCTGGATAACATTATTGACATTGTTTGTTTATTGTACACTGGATCGAACATGGTATGTATATTACTTTTACGATGGCGAATTTTGTGTTATTAAACTGAAGATGAACTAGGCCTAGCAAATGTTCTTGATTGAACGTTACTCTGTATACCAAAAAGTTAACTAAATGTGCAGTGAATCCTCTTGAAGCTTTTGCAAAATGTGTAGGGCTAAACTCTCTTGATTGAGGATGTTGATCATTTGAAAGCGGATGAACTAGACAAAGTGTTGAGTCGCTTGTATGCTGGTTTGAGAAAGGATGACGGGACATTGTACACAAAAAAGAGCATTCAATTTTACGGCGAGTTCTTTTGGAACTGGTTAGAGCTTCATTGACATGTTGGAACGGCATCGTTTTTCCTGGGATTATAAAAACATATTTTGTGTCAAAAGTGTAGTTGTTATATAAAGAAAATAATTAATGATTTCTCGTGCGAGGGCAGTCTATTGCACTCAGCGTGCAGCCACGTAAGTACTATTGAACTCGCTACTTCGTAGCTCGTTCAATAGTACTTACGTGGCTGCACGCTTCGTGCAAATAGACGTGCCCTATCGCACTCAAAATCATCAATTATTTCCTTAATATTATATCCCTTCTATGAATATTCATGAGTATTCTAGAAACGTGATTGGTCAATTGGGGCTCTCACAATAAAGATTATTTCCACTATAAATCTGAAATCGGGGAATATTTTTCACTATCTTTGCCGATAGCAGAAATAGCAAGCATATCATATTGCCCGTAGAGATGCGTGTAATAACAGCTTCTCTGCGAGGGGAGGTCTTGTTTTAGCTTGCGAAAGATGCTCGACGAAATTTCCCAAAGAGTAATTTAAAACGAAATACAGAATATTTTCACCCGTGAATATCAACAAGTTCCACAAAATATTCTAGAGATGCATTTCATGTATAACATGGCGGTTTTCGAAGTAAACAATTTCGAAAATGGTGCAAATTTTGCATCGTTGTCCTTCCATGGTCGTGACAGTAATTCATTTAATTTAATTTCATGTAATGTAATATATGCTGTACGTACGAATAGCTGTTTTCCCATATTCAATTACACACGTGTGACGTACGTGTATGTAAAGCGGGTTAATTATTCACTTTGATGCGCGCGTTTTGCATTTGTGTGCGCATTAGTTGTTACTGCGCGTAACCATGAATGGAAACATAGCGCAATACGCGCTCTGTCCCAGGACTATTGCGCTAAGGGGGCCAGTGTCACAAACAGAACATAGTGCAGTGATGGTTCTATGATCAATGGTTTGTTTTTCCTTTATAATACTTAAGTTTAATTGAAATCATTTATTTGTGCGATGATTATAATCATGCGAAGGATATATAGCAAACAGAAGGGATATAAAACAAATATACCAAGCTTTTAGTTCAAAAGTATAGTGGAATTATATATCTTCGGAGGGACTGGCATAGTTACTATTTTTGTCCTCGAGGCTTCGCCCCTCGGAAAAAATAGTCCTATGCCAGTCCCTCCTCAGATATATAATTCCACTATACTTTCTCACAGCTTGGTATATTTGTATAATATACCAATAAGTAATTAGCAAGGAGACAGGGAGTGCGCCCTCGTGTAGCATCCTCGGACGCATCCACGTTTCCTCCAGTAATTACTGGGGGTTTTTCGTGGCCTCCGCGAACTAGTGTACCGGCACTAGTCAGGTGCTGAACGCTTGCCCCAGCCCCTCGTAATTGAAGTAATTAGATAAATATTAGATTGTATTTATAGACACATATATGCGTATATGTGTATTTATATCCCTTCTATGAATATTCATGAGTATTCTAGAAACGTGATTGGTCAATTGGGGCTCTCACAATAAAGATTATTTCCACTATAAATCTGAAATCGGGGAATATGTTTTACTATTTTTGCCGATACCAGGAAAATAACGTTATAGATCATATTGCCCATAGAGATGCGTGTAATAACAGCTTCTCTGCGAGCGGAGGTCTTGTTTTAGCTTGCGAAAGATTCTCGACGAGATTTCCCAAAGAGTAATTTAAAACGAAATACAGAATATTTTCACCCGTGAATATCAACAAGTTCCAAAACATATTCTAGAGATGCATTTCATGTATAACATGGCGGTTTTCGAAGTAAACAATTTCGAAAATGGTGCACATTTTGCATCGTTGTCCTTCCATGGTCGTGACAGTAATTCATTACATTTAATTTCATTTCATGTAATGTATATAATGTGTACGAATAGCTATTTTCCCATTCAATTACACACGTGTGTATGTAAAGCGGGTAATTATTCACTTTGATGCGCACGTTTTGCATTTGTGTGCGCATTAGTTGTTAATGCGCGTAACCATGAATGGAAAGATAGCGCAATACGCGCTCTGTGCCAGGACTATTGCGCAAAGGGGGCCAGTGTCACAAACAGAACATAGTGCAGTGATGGTTCTATGATCAATGGTTTGTTTTCCTTTATAATACTTAAGTTTAATTGAAATCATTTATTTAGATGATTATAATCATGCGAAGGATACAGAGCAAACAGAAGGGATATAAAACAAATATACCAAGCTTTTAGTTCAAAAGTATAGTGGAAATTATATATCTTCGGAGGGACTGGCATAGTTACTATTTTTGTCCTCGGGGCTTCGCCCCTCGGAAAAAATAGTTCTATGCCAGTCCCTCCTCAGATATATAATTCCACTATACTTTCTCACAGCTTGGTATATTTGTATAATATGTATGTGCATGGATGCACATTAAATAAAATAAATAAAGAATGGCGTAAATAATCATGTATGATTGAGACGCCAATTAAATATAAGATACATACTTGGCGAAAATAGTCAATGCTGACTGCGTCGCCAATTCTTGCTATCTTAAGGACGTTCCCCAGTTATGTTTGTGCGCATCCGAACTGCGCAGGTTGGTCAGATGAAGTGCGCAAATTCATACGCGCGTTTATCAATGACGTATGAATGGCTTTGCGCGTGTCTAATTGTGACGTATGAATATATGTTTACGCACTTCTGCTATAATACGCGCAAATGGCCCTTCATGGTTTGAAAATGTTTGATGAGTATAATTTGAGATTCAATCCATTGGTCTTCTTCACTGAAAAAGACGGAGTAATATGTATGTTTTTGTTAATTTATGTTTTGCTCTGGATAGTATGTATAATAATAATAATATTGACTGGCTTGTTCTTTCGTGATATATCAGAAATATTGCATTCGCTAGGATCATATTGCACTCGTCTTCGACTCGTACAATATGATCCTAACGAATGCAATATTTCTGATATACCACTCAAGGCCAGTCAATATTATATAAAGTAACTGATGGAGGTCCTCGTGTGACCAGATGAAAGCAAATTGTTAAGAATTTGGTGGAGTACCTGAAGTCCTCATAAAGATACTGACAGGAATACATCATAACCCATTCACAATTTGCATTTCAAGGTTTCGTGTGAGAAAACAACTGTACATTGAATTGCAACAAATTTGGGCACAAATTATTGTGCAGATATTTTTTCTCTGACTTTTGACTCGTGTTAAACATTTTCACTGATACTAAGCATGATTTGTCCAAGAATTGTTTTTACACTGTGAAACTATCAGTGGGTTAATTACCCCTGTTTCAGGGTTCTGTTTTTTTTGTCTATGTTTCATTCTTTTTTGGGACGCAAAGTACATCGCGACAGTTTACAGCATATCAACCACTGCAACAACAAACAAATGCAATCTACAATCAACACTATTATAGATCAAGAATTATTTTTTCATTGGGAGGGCAGACTAATATGTTACAACTCCCCTTTCCTGATTTGTCTTCCTCCAGTATGCCCACTCTGGCGTACTGTTGGGGGTCATGGGGGGGGGGGGGGGGGCGCTTAACCCCCCAAATAAATTAAAATCATGGCTTTTCTCTAATTCGATAACAGTGATTGAAAGAAAAGAGTATTTCTTTAGACAAGTAAACTCAGATTTTACTTCATGTCAAGTCAAATTTCCTTCCAAAGTATGCACCAGATTGCATAATTTCAACTAAAACATTGCAAAAGCACCTTTACCCCCACCCTATCACGGCAATTTTGGCAAGTTTTGTGAAAGTGACATGGGTTTTGAATGTACAACATAGGTTTTATGAACCCACCACATCATTGCATCCCTGGATAGGTTCCCGACCAGATTTTGAGGTCTTACGATGTTTTTCTGCCGCATGGGGGCGCTGCTAGCACAAAAACGAGCACACGAACCCCCCATTTTAAAAGTTTTTCTGTATTCAGTAACCCTTTCTCTATAATTTTGGCAAGTTTTGTGAAAGTGACATGGGTTTTGAATGTACAACATAGGTTTTATGAACCCACCCCATCATTGCATCCCTGGATAGGTTCCCGACCAGATTTTGAGGTCTTACGATGTTTTTCTGCCGCATGGGGGCGCTGCTAGCACAAAAACGAGCACACGAACCCCCCATTTTAAAAGTTTTTCTGTATTCAGTAACCCTTTCTCTTTAATTTTGGCAAGTTTCGTAAAAGTGACATGGGTTTTGAATGTACAGCATAAGTTTTATGAACCCACCCCATCAGTGCATCACTGGATAGGTTCCGGACCAGATTTTGAGGTCTTACGATGTTTTTCTGCCGCATGGGGGCGCTGCTAGCACAAAAACGAGCACACGAACCCCCCATTTTAAAAGTTTTTCTGTATTCAGTAACCCTTCTCTATAATTTTGGCAAGTTTCGTAAAAGTGACATGGGTTTTGAATGTACAGCATAAGTTTTATGAACCCACCCCATCAGTGCATCACTGGATAGGTTCCAGACCAGATTTTGAGGTCTTACGATGTTTTTCTGCCGCATGGGGGCGCTGCTAGCACAAAAACGAGCACACGAACCCCCCATTTTTAAAGTTTTTCTGTATTCAGTAACCCTTTCTCTATAATTTTGGCAAGTCTCGTAAAAGTGACATGGGTTTTGAATGTACAGCATAAGTTTTATGAACCCACCCCATCAGTGCATCACTGGATAGGTTCCAGACCAGATTTTGAGGTCTTACGATGTTTTTCTGCCGCATGGGGGCGCTGCTAGCACAAAAACGAGCACACGAACCCCCCATTTTTTAAGTTTTTCTGTATTCAGTAACCCTTTCTCTATAATTTTGGCAAGTTTCGTAAAAGTGACATGGGTTTTGAATGTACAGCATAAGTTTTATGTACCCACCCCATCATTGCATCCCTGGATAGGTTCCCGACCAGATTTTGAGGTCTTACGATGTTTTTCTGCCGCATGGGGGCGCTGCTAGCACAAAAACGAGCACACGAACCCCCCATTTTTAAAGTTTTTCTGTATTCAGTAACCCTTTCTCTATAATTTTGGCAAGTTTCGTAAAAGTGACATGGGTTTTGAATGTACAGCATAAGTTTTATGAACCCACCCCATCAGTGCATCACTGGATAGGTTCCAGACCAGATTTTGAGGTCTTACGATGTTTTCTGCCGCATGGGGGCGCTGCTAGCACAAAAACGAGCACACGAACCCCCCATTTTTATAGTTTTTCTGTATTCAGTAACCCTTTCTCTATAATTTTGGCAAGTTTTGTGAAAGTGATCCCACAATTCCATGCGTGTTTTCGGGATTTCGATCGGATTTCGAGATAATCGCTATTTGGGGTAGCGAGAATTAAATTTAAATTATCTCTCTCTCACTTGGCGTAAAGAGTCAATAGACCGCTTCTGTAATGTATGCAAATAATATGCGTATGTACGTCAGACTCTCCGTCGTCAAGCTTAACAAAAGTAACTAGGTCCCGGGCAGCTAGCTTGCCTGACATGGTTACTTTTGTTAAGCTTGACGACGGTGGAGTCTGACGTCATACGCATAATATTTGCATACATTACAGAAGCGGTCTATTATGACTGCGTTGCCATTTAAAAAAAACAAATAAAAATAAAATCACTTGACAAAGTGTTGCAGCGGCACACGAAACGTCGTGATCCTGTTATATTCCTAGTTGACCATACATTGCGAGACAAACGAATATCACTAGCGATATTATTTCCGAAAGTATTTGTTGGTTATCTTTCCTGAACGTTTAGAAAAATCCATCTTTTATAAGCCAGTGCAAGCAAAAAATATAAATCATATTACAAAAAAAAACTCAAATCAAGTAAATCTTGTGGTCATGATGAGATTAGTTCTTGTATTTTGAAGAAGAAAATCTATTATATAGCTGACCCTCTATGTGACATTTTTAATTTATCTATTTCAACTGGTATTTTGTTAGATTCATTCAAGTTAGCGAAAGTTGTACCAATATATAAAATGGGAGACACAAACAATGTATTAACTATAGACCAATATCCATATTATTAAGTATTTCTAAAATATTGGAACAAATAGTATATAACCAAATTATATGAGTTTGTAATGCAACAAAAATATACTTTGGCTCGAACCAGTATGGTTTTCGTAAGAATTACTCAACCTAATTAGCAGTAGTAGACTTTATGATAAGATCTCAATTGTTATTAGCATAAATGCATTATGTAATTAGATTATTATTTGACTTATCGGAGGCTTTCGATACCCTTAATCACCAGGTTTTACTTCTATAAACTAGAATACTACCGGTTTAGGAGGGTTCCCTTATTATGGTTGAATGAGTATCTTTTGAATAGAAAACAATTTGTTAAATTTGGTACGGAACAATTATTCATCTTAGAGTTGAATTGTGGCGTCCCGCAAGGGGGGAGTCAATCTTAGGACCATTGTTGTTTTCTCATTATATTTATATTTATATTAATGCCTTCATCATTGTTTCCTATGCACTATTTGCAACCGACAGTAAAGATATATGCTCGGAACCCTCAGTTTAAAGGAGGGGGGGGGGGGGGGGGGAATCCCAGCTTTGATACAGGTTTATAGCTCTAAATATGTGCCTTTATTGATATACCACACTTTTTCTTTCAAAGAAATCCTTAAGTTGGGAAAAAAAGGGAAATTTCATGCAACTTTTTTGCTTTATTACGGCATCGGCGTTCCATGCTCCTAAAAAAGTCATTTATAGCAGAGCAGGAATGTGCGCATGTGTCACCCGATTCATGACATCACAAGCAGACCGCAACGCGGAGGAATGTGCATGGTTTACATGCAGAGCCTATGACTTGCTAGTAAAACAAACCTCGTTTTTGCTTGTAAATTGAGGCTTAACTGAAAGTGCTTAAGAATGCTAAGAAATGAATTGTAGCAGGATGCAGCTACACATCTGAGTGTATATCGTCCATGATATAAACCTAAGCAAATGTTTGCTAATATTGAAACAAATGGAAATAATATCTCTCTGTCAAGGTGAGTATTGCACTCAGCGTGTACGTCTATGACCGAGCTTAAACTGCGATTGCCTGCATTGTGACGTCACAAAGATAACGTCATTTTTTCTGCCCCGACTCATTTTTTTTACGGGGGTTCCGAAAGTGATTTTACAAGTTGCTTTTTATTTTACCGGGTTTTCCCACAAGGAAAAATAGGTTTGTATTAGTAATCTTCATGAAAATCTTGCATCATACCTTTAAGGAATGAATTCGTTCCTTTAATATTGAATTGACGGAATATTGTCCAATGGTTTGCTTGGATTCTAGGACTACTACCCCCTGGACAACCACTCCCCCTAGGACAATTACCCCCCGGACAACTACGACCCGGACAATTACCCCCCGAGGACAATTACCCCCCAAGACAACTAGCCCCCAAGACGAAACTACCCCCCCAAGACAATTACCCCCAAGACAATAGCCCCCAAGACTATTACCCTCAAGACAACTACCCCCAAGACAATTACCCCCCCAAGACAATTACCGCCCAAGGACAATTACCCCCCAAGACAACTACCCCCCGGACAACTACCCCCCCCCCGCCCCCCGCCCGGTCAATTACCCCCCCGGACAACATTACTACCCCCCGGACAACTAGCCCCCCAGACAACTACCCCCCGGACAACTACCCCCCCCCCCCGAATATTACCTACCCCCCCCCCCCCAGGACAACTACCCCCCTGATTATTACCCCCCCGAAAGTGTAAGTTTGAGTGTAGAGAGGGGGAGGGGTAGGGGGGGGGGGGGGGGGGGGGGGGAGGTCCGTCGCTGATTTATGACACTGTTTTAGTTTTGTAAGCAGGGGAGTTGGGGTCGATCGTCAAATGTCAATGGACAGATCGCTGCCCGATCGCCGTGAGAACGATAATGAACGCACCGCCATGCTACGGGACTGCCATCACACGAATAAACTGCAGATATCGTACGATATCCCAATCCATAATAGTAAGGTAGCAATATTGTAGGCATTCGGTGCCTTTTGTGTCCTAGGCATTATCACATGTCCTTATATGTTTTTCGGCCAATTTCGTAAGCTTTTCATTCGTTTCAATAAGCGTGTTATTCAATTTTCACGAAATGGAGCTGAGGGCTTGCAGTAATTTTGCGTTCAAAATTCGCATTATGTTCATACGATTTTATTCTTCGGTCAAGTGATTTACCACTTTTAGCATTCAATTAAAAAAAAACCCCGCTATTGCATTCAGTCGCGGCCAACGGATTTCCCGGACGGGCTGGTATTAGGTAGTATCAATCGATTTACATCTGAAACAAAATGTTTCCGAATGATATATATAATGCAAAAAAACGATTTTGAACTACTTAAATACAACTGCGGTAACAAAATTGGGAAATTTTGAATTGCACACAATGCACCCGGGGGACGGGAAGGGGGGACATGTCTCCCCAGTATTGCCCCCCCCCCCCCCAAATACATTGAAAGTGGAACTTGAACTAAGTATCATGTAATATTACTGTCTAGGAAATGGCACCAAATCTCTCCACTACCTCGCAGTTATGCCCCCATGCCCCCCCCCCCCATCCATTGACCCTCGCTACGGCCACTGTCTTAAGGGGAAGATGACTTTGCTAGGGTACTTTTCATGGAGTATTAATTGTCCAAGGGGTAGTTCGACCGGTGGGTAATATCCGGCTGGTAGTTCTTAGTGGGTTAATAATTCCCGGGGGGTAGTTGTTCCGGGGGTAGTTGGCCGGGGGTATGTTGTCCGAGGGGTAATTGTCCGGGGGGTACTTTGTCTAGCGATGTAGTTTGTCTTGGGGGGTAATTGACTTGGGGGGTAATTGTCTTGGGGTGCTTAGTTGTTCTTGGCTGGGTGGTAATTGTATTGTTGGTGGTAATTGTCCTTAGGGGTGGTATTTGTCCGTGTGGTAGTTGTCCAGGGGGTAATTGTCCTAGGGGGGTAATTGTCCGGGGGGTAATCGTCCGGGTGGTGGTTGTCCAGGGTGGAAGTAGTCCGGACACGTTTCCTTGGCAACAACTTGTCCCTCAAACTTATCCTAAAACAAATTATAGTGTATTTAAGGGTCCCCGAACTCAAATTGATGATACCAATCATACCATGGATGATAATTTTGAGTTGGTAATCAACAATCGTTCATACAATATTTCTTGACCAAATCCACAATCATTGGAGAGTGATATAATAGATTAAAAAGCTTATACCATACCCACTTACACTATGATTATTCTATATAATTCTCTTGTATTGCCATATTTGCCTTTACTGCTATATCGAATGGGGCAAAACCACCAAGAAAAACACAGATTCTCTACTTATATTACAGAAAAAAGCTCTCAGATTAAGTACAACTTAAACTATCTAGCTCATTACAGACCCCTCGTTTAATGAATACAGATGTTAAAAATATATGGAATTGAATTGAATTTATTCCAAAGTTTGCAGAAAAACATGAACATATCACACAGTGAATTTTTCAATCCCGAATAGGATTTTTTTCATTAATATTAAAATATTTTCAAAACTGTATTTTAAAACATCGAACAAGGGAAATTAAAATGTGTAAAAACCAAGAAACAAATTGTCTCATTGATATTGCAACTTGAATGTTAAGGACCTTCAGTGTATATATTTTTCATGTTCAATCTCAAGTTTGAATTAAGAAAATAAATGTATGAAAACAAGAAAAGAATTATTGATTCTCTTGGTTTTCATGCAGTTAAGGTGGTGTACATTAAATATAAAAAATACAAATTCGGCCTATTGACTTTGTACACGATCTGTAAATTAACACTGCCGTATTCCCTTGTACGCGACCAGAAATTAAATATTTACAATCCGGCCTATTGACCTTTGTACAGCGACCAGAAATAAATATTTACAAATCGCCCCTATTGACTTGTACGCGACCAGAAAATAAAATATTTTTACAAATCCGCCCTATTGACATTGTACTCAGACCAGAGGAAATAAATATTTACAGTAGCCACCTATTGACTTTGTACGCGACCAGGAAAAATAAATATTTACAAGTCCGGCTATTGACTTTGTAACGCGACCAGAAAATTAATATTTACATAATCCGCCCTATTGACCTTTGTACGCGACCAGAAAATACATATTTACAAGTCCGGCCTCCTATTGACTTGTACAGCAGTTCGTAAAACATAAACGAGACATGGGCAATTGACTTAAAAAAGTATAACCAATATTAAGTCCTTTCTGACTAATATCATGCACTGCTCACTGATAAATCTTGGTAAATAGCACTGCGTTTCTTGTTCGCTATAATAGCTAAATACATCTACGGCCGCGAGAATAAGATGAATTGATCAGTGAGCTGTTCCGTCGTAAGTTCATGGTTGACAAGACTGTAAATGTGAACAAAACTAAACGTTGGGCAGTTTGACTTTTGTATATTACATTACAATCCCCATTCAACTCATTCTCTAAAAATGTGTTGCATTGGCTGGCTTTTCTCACGAACCACACAATAGTACACAACTGTCAATAGCTTATATGCCGGAGATGCAAAAAGGGGCTCGGACCGTTTTGTTGACCGCGCACGCATATCCTATTTCAGTCGTGGGAAAAATCGCCCCTCACTGAACAAAAGAAAGGCAATGTGAAAAGATGG
>JBAMJV010001428.1:0-165830 GCA_037951105.1 Echinarachnius parma
GATTTTTGCTGAATTGACAAGTTAATGGATCAACTTAAAAGGATAGTTGAGTTTGGTTAATAGACTACAGATTGGCTCAAACTCAATGTAATAACGCAAAACCTACTTTATTACATTACCAACTAATATTTATAACTCCACAATGCTCGAAAGGAATGAACAATACAAATGGCTCGGTAAAAGCCTGTTATCATTAAAAAAAAGAACCGTTAAAACTCCAAAAGGTGCTTTGTAAAAACTCATTGGTTTGAACCATTAATATAAAACAATTGTGCATGTGATGTTTTGTTGCAATAATGATTAGACAGAGAGATAATCAACAACTATTTAAAAGCATTTAAACAAAATTATAGAATAATTGTGGGGCCCCACAATAATTACAAATGGTTACGTTTATGAATATTTCAGCCATTTCTGAACCGACTTTGATCGTACAATCGTACATTGTATGATGTCATTAAAATTGTATGCCGCTCTTTAAGATTTGACACTCAATGTTTCATTATCTCAAATAAATATTTTGTTTAGCGCCCTCTATACCAGAACTCAACTATCCCTTTTAACTTTTATCTAGATAACTATTCTGTACTGCTTAAATCAATTTGTGTACGCTATTCCTTTTTTTCGAAATAGGAAAAGAAAACAAGATATAGGCTATACCACACGTGAACTAAAAGCAGCCTTTGATAATTTGGGAGATGTGCTTTGGGGCACCGTCATTGTCATTGCTAAATAAAGGACACCAATATCTCTATCCCCAGATGATTATTTGTTGCATTCATCGTGTCTCAAAAGTGGGACAGGTGCAATCGGTTGAATACAATAATAGTAATAATAATACTAATAAAGTACAAAATTAATGTAGCACTTAATACACTGTTTCTGAGCGCTGAGGAATACAAAATAGAGAAGTAGTACATGTATTAACCAATGAACAAAAAAAATGAATACAGACGTACAAAACAAATACATTAACTACATTATGAATGAGTATACAGATGAATTTTTAACATTGATTGAAAAGAGTCCATGGTCCATATGATAATAAATTATATGGAGGGGTGATATATAAAGTGTATGAGCTTAAAGGGATACCATCATTGTCTACCAATACTAATTGATATAAACCAGTATCAATTACCCCCAACATTCATTTAATATAACGAGTTCCTGGAAAATTGTATACTCAGTAAAAACAATCATTATTCAGATATTATACCATAAACAGATTATAAGTTAGTCACCAGTATCATATCACACAAATATGGGAGATTATAAAGTCTGCTTTCTGATGGATTTTGTTTGGCATGCCCGCATGTTTCGCTTTTGCAGTTTATGATAATACTGTTGAATGAATAACCAATAATAATGGCATAAATTTGGTTTTAGTAGAATATTCATTCGAAATCCATTATCTACCGACAATAAGGCCAGAAAATCAGGTTTCAAGATAAATTCCTTTTACATTTAAAATTGATTTCTAAGAGTATTCCTTTTCAAGAATCAGAAAATTTATTTTTAGGATGATAGTCACCTTTATCGTAGACAATCGAGGCACGTCAATATCTTTACAAACAATGTTTAGCGGACCGAAGAATTAGTTTCATGTGGGGTGTCTAGTTTCTTTACCACATGCTTGGCCGAAACAGATTACTAGTTTAATGTGGGTGTGCTTGTGTGGATCCATTTAAACTGAAAAACTAGTTTCATTGTTGGCTCCAAAAATTATTAGTAAAAACAACACGTAGTTTCATTCGGGACGTGTATCCCTTTAAAGGGACTTAGTAACATTGTCCAAATCCTCAAAATAAAATTTTCGTTCTAGCGGTTCCCTCATAACTTGTTGTTTTCGTATTAACAATAAAATCATGGGACAGGTTTTGGTTTTTCAAATTTCCCTTTCGTTACAAAGATATGTACGATTGAAGTATTCAGATAAGAAAAACTCCGGGCGAGTTTTTCATCCCTGTACAAAGTGAATGCAGTGAGTTTGTGAATATCACCAAATATCACTTTGCATTTTCGCTCATTACTTGGCCATGCGATGTCCATTTGACTTGAAATTTTCACACAATACCCTGTAGACATATGAGATAACAACACTATACATTGCATCAACACTTTATCACTTTTTGCACATGTCAACAAAGTTACTAGATCCCTTTAATCTGCAAAAACTAGGTTCATCGTTATATCCACGGCATGTTTGGCCGAACGGCATAACTAATTTAATTTGGGTGTGCTGGAATGGATCCCTTTAACCTGCACAACTAGTTTAATAAACTTTACAGCAAGTTCGGTCGAACAGGGGAACTAGTTTCATATGAGTGTCCTAAAGTGGATCCCTTTAACGTGAACAGAACTAGTTTCATTATTATGTTCATAATACGTTTGATCGAAAAAAAAAAATCGTTTTCATTCGGGGTGTTGATCCCTTTAATCTGGAAAGACTATGTTTATCGTTATCTCCACATCATGTTTGGCCGAACAAAAACTAGTTTCATTTGGGTGTGCTGGTGTGAATCCCTTTAACCTGCACAACTAGTTTAAAAGGATAGTTGAGTTTGGTCAAACTTAATTTCAGTAACCACATCCTCACCATTGTGGTACAAGCAGCTAATAGTTATAAACTCCACCATGCTTGAAAGGTATACACAATTACAAACGGCTAAGTAAACACCCTGTTGTCATTCAAACAGAGCCGTTACAACTCAAGAGGGTGCTTTCTAAAAACTCATTGGTTTTAACCATGTTGATACAAATGTATGCATGTGATATCTATAAGCATTTGTGGTTCATTCTAGAAAGTCAAGATGTCCCCCGGCAGGGTAGACTTATAAATAACATAATTATTTTGAAATAAAATTGTACAACTATATATGAGAGCATTGGAAAGGGAATGATTCTCATTTCACATTGCATGTATTCAATGAACTTTCAAATGGAATTAGAACAAACCAAGTTAGTGTCAAGGGGCATTTCGAGAAGTACCAATACTCTAGTGTACCTTACATACAGTTTACAAAAATTTCGGTCGAACAGGAGAGCTAGTTTCATTTGGGTGTGCTGGTGTGGTGAACGAAACGAGGTTCGTCATTATTCTCACAACAACACGTGTGGTCGAACCGGAAAATTAGTATCGTTTCACGTATAGACAAAGAACGGTACAGACAATGACTGCGTGTAAAGGTAGTTGGGGAGGGGGCAAAGCGATCGATACATAACAATTACTTTGTATTATATTGATGAATGCCTTTGGATGAATGCCCATCAAATATGGAACAATAATAATAGTAGCGTGATATAAAACATTATTCTGAACGACTTGTTTCGTTTTCTTACAGCATGTTTACGGGTGCGTTTATCGAAATAATTTTGTCAAACCAGGAATACACTATATCAACATGCTTGTCAACCTTATTGTTATATATCAAGGGGAAAAGACAAGCCGTAAGTACATTTCAAAATGCTAATTCCATGATCTGCGTCGGTATATAAACGCAAGCTAAGTATGTTCTACGTTTTAATTAAGGGAGCGTTCATCTACATTGTTTTTTCAGGCAAATAATTGTCATTTTCAAACGTGTTTGAAATTCCAGATAATTAGCCTGATAACCCCGTTCCAGAATGCTGACTATGGACTATGCAAGTGTATTTAAATGCACCTTAAATATGATAAATCGCAGTAACTGGGGCGTGTTTTATGTTTTTATATCATTATCCATTTTCATATTGAAGAAACAACAATATATTTGCTTTATGCAAGTCTTTTTTCTATGTTATCACGACTGTATTACTGTGACTGTACAACAAGGATTGAATAAATGTTTTGTTGTTGCCATGTTAATGTTTATTTGTTCGTGTTTTGTTATATGTATTATTTATTGTTGACATATCCCCCCTCTCCCACCCCCCGGAAACAGTGCCAGATCACTGATAGGTACCATACAAAATATGAAATGAATACATTGAAATAAATGTCAATGAACCAACCATGTAATGTGTAATGCATTGTAAATGGTAGAAGGGTTTAAATTGTCTCTTAAGAAAAAAAAGGCCGCTTTGTAAACTTGTGTATTTACTTCGGAGATAATCATGCTTAAAGGGACTTAGTAACATTGTCCAAACCCTTAAAATCAAATTTGAATTCTAGCGGTTCCCTCATACCTTGTTGTATTGGTATTAACAATAAAATCATGGTGCAGGTTTTGGTTTTTTTCAAATTTCCCTTTCGTTACAAAGATATGTACGATTGAAGTGTTCAGATAATAAAATATCCGTTGGATTTTTGAAACCGTGTACAAAGTGAGTGCAAAGTGAGTGAGTGAATATCACTTTGCATTTCTGCTCATTACTCGGCCATGCAACATCAATTTGACTTGAGATTTTCACACAATACCCTGTGGACATATCAGATAACAACAATATACATGTCATCAACCATTCATCACTTTTTGCACATGTCAACAATGTTACTAGATCCCTTTAAAATTTGGGGTCTTTGGAGATACATGGAGAAACCAAATTAATGTTGTAGGTCCCTTTCTTAATAATCTAGGTTGTTGTTGTTGTTGTTTAAATTTTCCCAAGATTGAGACATTATTATCTGACAAAAAAATGGTCCGACGTACATTATGTTTTGATGCAGACATCAATTTAGCAACATAAAAAAAAAAAATTGAAAAAGGTTCAACAACTTAACACCCTTCTCATTCTCACATGACATGTTTTACATTAAGTAGATTCATTAACCGTAATATTCTGTGTTTAACTTTACCCTGTATAATTATTTAATGAAAGATAATAATTTGGGGTTGTATTTCTCACAGTGATGAGGAAATGAAATTGGTTGAGTAGACAAGTGTATGATTCTAAAGTGTTATAGCAATAGTCACTTATAAATCCATTGGAAATATTGGAAAGAAAATGTAATTCGTGATATAATTTGACTCACTTCATTAACAGGAGAAATCATTAAGAAGATTTCGATATATAACTAATAATTATGACAATTTTCAGCCATAAAATGTTAATTAGATGCCACCTAAAATGCATAAAGTTGATATACTTTCGAAACATTAAAGTTTTGATTATATTTTTTAAAGAAATGTTGAAAATCATGTTTTTGCGAGAAAACCGGTCAAAGCTTTACTTTTGTTGTACATGTAACTGTGCAGTGGACAATTGCACATCTAATAATAAATTACCGACTCTTCCTTTTCTTCAACATTTGTTAAGTTCGTCTATAACGTCAAAACATGTTACAAAACATATACACTAAAATTATGCAGCTACAAATAAAAGATGTACTTTATGGAGTAATCTTGACCTCGAATTTCTAGGCACGAACTTCCCCCTAAATCGAATCACTTTGTATATAGCTAAGCACATTCAACATATGTATTCAAGGTAGGGGGCAATTCGGAACAAAGTTATTATACTATAATTGTTTTTCTTTTCTTTTACCACGTGGGGACGTCATGATTTTTTCCACATAAAGAAAATGAAACAAAAACGAATGCATGTTCTTGCAGTTGCCATGTTCACTCAAGTTTGTGTAGTATGTATTGTAACGGATGATATGTTATGTTAATACAATAAATATACTTGTTGTATGTGTTATTTCGTTTACCACTTGGATACGTCATGATTTCTTCCACATAAAGAAAATGAAACAAAAACGAATGCATGATTTTGAAGTTGCCATGTTCATTCAAGTTTGTGTATTATGTATTGTAACGGATGATAGGTTATGTTAATATAATAAATATACTTGTTGATTTCTTCCACATAAAGAAAATGAAACAAAAACGAATGCATGTTTTTTGCAGGTGCCATTTATTCAAGTTTGTGTATCATGTATTGTCATGGATGATGCGTTATGGATTATTGTGTACCGGTTTCGTTTTCGTTAACTTTAGAGTTACCCGGTTACTAAGGACGCTGTTTCTCACTATTCACAGTATGTAATATAATCATGTTTTGCGGTTGCCATGTGCAACACCTCTTTGTGTGGGTCAATCCATTATATTAATGTTTTGTTTCAGTTGTCAATTGCAACACCTTGTGTGGGTATATCCATGGGAAGCATAATTGTAAATTACAACAGCGATAATGTAATTATCTTATTCTCCCAAACTAAAGACAATTAAAGTGATCCATTAACTTTATAACATTTTACCCAAAGCGTTCCGGAATATATTTCCTATCAATTTTAAATATACCCATAATTAAGAAGACATTTGGAAACGTATAAACCCGTTTCATTATTCTGTTACGGTAACAGGAGAATGGAACGGCCTCAGAAGTTTTAAAATATCTTCCCAATTATGGAGATATTTAAAATTGAAATGTAATATATTCCGTAACCACAAAGTACAGAATAAGTGCGAAAGTTCCAAGTGATTTGGATTGAATTTGTCAAGTTAATGTATCACTTAAATTTACAGTGGCAAATTAATGTGACCTAGATACACCTGCTTTATTCTGTAAGTGTCGAACATGATTTAAACAAATGCTATACGCCAACAGCAGTGGTAAATAGGACAAATATATTGCATTAAATTTGATGTAGGCTTATTATCGTTGGATTTTCGAACCATCAGTGCCAGTTCACCAAATAAAAAAGAGGAACATAGAAATGTATACATAATAGTTACGGTGTATTTTGTACAAATTACATTTTGTTCTTTTAGTTTAATATACATTATAGCTTATTATACGGCGTAAAGCAATGTCTAACGTTGTTTTAAAATAGATTGCCATTTACACTTGTTTTTCTTCTTTTAACCACGAACATGTATTACATATTCAGGCAATTTAAGCAATGTGATTCATTTGAATAATAACTTCTAAATACGACTTTAAGTGATATTTAATTTTATTTTAATGCAGTTTAACACATTTCTGAGAAAAAGTATCAATAGTGTATGTACATATAGTATCATTTGTACAGCAAGTTAAATTTCTCACGCGTTACAAATAATCACAATACACATAAATATATGTATATCGACTATAACATTTGTGATATGAAAAATTATCCATATAATATCAAAACATTTCTGTTAAATATGTATTTTGCGTATATTAAATTATAAAGGAAAATAAATCGTAAACATAGCACTCAACATTCGTTAAATTATACATCTATTTCACTTTACAGATAACAGCGATACTATCGAGTTTTACATAATCGTCCAACGCACTTAACCGTCATCTAAAGCCCAACGCACAATGGACGATCCGAACCGATCCGACTGACAATCAGGGAGCTGAACTATATTACATGTGTACAGTACACACGTATTGCTTTAGTTCGGATACGCCATTGTTCGTCGGATCGGATTCGGATCGTGAACTGTGGAGTGGGTTTAACCTGCTCACAGAGCATTCAGTACCCCCTATGATCCAAAACACACATGCAATCAAACTGCACCTCAACTGCACCTTTTTAACGCCCTGGTGGGTATTCCAGCCAGGCTACCTCTCGAGTTGCATATCGTGCCTACTTAAACGATTCATCGTAAATACAAGTTACTTTAATATAATCATTACTATGTATTACTTCGGTTATCCAATACACACGATGCAATAGATCTGCACATTTTCAACTCCCTGAGGACGTTTCAGGCGTACTTCCTAGCGCCTTACAAAACGATTCGACGTTATGTCTAACTGCAACTGAGCTTATGTTATCACTTAGGTTATCCAATACACACAATGCAAAATATCTGCACTTCAAAAGCACATGTTTTAACTCCCTGGCGAGCATTCTAGGCCTCTGGAGTTGTATAGCGCTTAATAACATGATTCATCAACATCTCTTAGTGATTATATTCACAAGGTATATGTAGTTATCATGGTTGTCTGATATAGGCCCTGTTGCAGAAAGATATACGATCGATCGTAAGTTACAATTAATTGTAAGCCAGGTCATGTGTTCTACATTGCGTAAATCTTATTGGTTGAAACGCGCAAATTGTCTGACTTACAGTTATAGGGACTTAGTAACATTGTCCAAATCCTCAAAATAAAATTTTAATTCTAGCGGTTCCCTTATACCTTGTTGTATTCGTATTAACAATAAAATCACGGGGCAGGTTTCGGTTTTTCAAATTTCCCTTTCGTTACAAAGATATGTATGATTGAAGTATTCAGATAAGAAAAACTCCGGGCGAGTTTTTCTTCCGTGTACAAAGTGAGCGCAGTGAGTTACTGAATATCACTTTGCATTTTCGCTCATTACTTGGCCATACAATATCCATTTGACTTGAAATTGTCACACAATACCCTGTGGACATATGAGATAACAACAATATACATTGCATCAACCATTTATCACTTTTTGCACATGTCAACAAAGTTACTAGATCCCTTTAATTGTAACTTACAACCGACTGTATCTCGCATTTAAACTCACCGGGGAACATTCTAGTAAGCTAGGCTACTTGTCGAGTTGTATATTATTGCTCCTACCAAACGATCGATCATAATTTCAAGTGCGTATAACCACAGGGTATTATCACTTCGGTTATCCAAATACATACATGTTATCGATCTGTACATCAAGTGCACATTTTAAACTTACTGGTGAGCACCCAGCCATGCTACCCCTCAAGTTGTTTAGCGCGTACTTAAACACGAGTCATCATCATGGTCTAAGTGGTAATCATCACTAAGTAATTATTACACGGTTATCTGATACTAACATGCACTCGATCTGCACCTTATTAAGTGCCTGGGGAGCATTCCAGTCAGACTACTTCTCGAGTTGTGACAGAAAGAAGTATGGGACATTTTTTTTCAAAATTGAGTTTTCCATCTAGATTGAAAGTGTAGATCAAAATACCACAAGTCTGTCTAAAGAAAATTCCACACATCCCTCTAATGATATATCACCATATAATACAGTATACACCGTTTCTAAGGCTGTTAAAAAACCTTTCTTTCATTAATAATTCAAAATTGCCAAACTGTCCCATACTTCCTTTTGTCATGGGGGGGGGGGGGGGGCAGTATAGAGCCTAATGCAATGATTCGATCATCATAATCGTGTATACTCTTTAGGGGGCATTAACTAGCAGTCTTAAATGGGCAAGTAAAACAAATTCACATCACAAAAATAATAACAATATATTACATTTATATAGCGTGTAGTACAATGTTTCTAAGCGCATTATTATTACCCTTGGTCATCAGGTACAGGTCAAACCCGCACAATTATATTGCGCACCGTTTCAACTCAAATATGAATGTGCATTTAATTATAACTATGATTGGCTATGACTTAATTTCATCCTTATCAGCATGCATAAATGTTACATCATTTCAACTCATGATCTGTTTAACAATTGAATTAATTATCTCATCCAAAATATCAATGTTTTGTAATGCACTTCTTACAACTAGTCCCTTGCACGTGTCATATAAGTGATATGTAGGTGTTGGTCGACATCAATCCGCCGGCATCTCAGGCGGGGACGACGGCGGATGCAGCCTTCGCTTTAAAGATGCAGTAAGCAGCGACCGAGATGCCGGACACTGCGGCAGCTCCGCCCAGAGTGCCCCCGACGATTGCGCCTATTGGTGGGGAGGAGCCAGTGGGAGCAGCTGCAATGAGAGCAAAGTAGGGAGGGACAAGATCGTAATATGTGACCTTACACCACAAAACGACCAATAAGTCGGGAAAAATGATTGTGCTAATTTTTACATAACATTAAAGTAGAAGTCATTACCTTTAAAATGGTATATAAATTGTCTTATTTGGACTAAGCAAACCCTCTCAAAATGAGCACCCGAGATTTGGAATCAGTTTTAAAGTTAGGGAGAAACCGGACTATTTCAAAGATCGGCGTCCATTCAAGCACTGTTATCTGATCATATTTATTTGATTAAAAATCATATTTAAATATGATGTCTGACGCTCAAAATTTTACAAAAGGAAGATTATGATACCCTAATTCAGGAAATACTAAAATCTTGAATTTAATATTTTAAACAAAATTTGGCTATATCTGCTAATAACAGACAAACTACCACAGCAACATAACATTTGTGGTGTAAGGTCACATATGTGGTCTAGTGACATTGTCATTATCGTAAACAAAATATATAACTCAAGCGGTTCGCACACGCCTGGGGTGTATTCTGAAGGTAAATTGTTTGTATCTACGTTATATCTACGTCGCTGAAATATATATTTAGCCAATCGCTATTAGTGACGTAGATACAATAAATGCTTAACTTAAAATCGTTTGCAGAATTATACACCCCTGGTTTTATTCGTATATCCGGTAGAAACATGGAATTTATTTTGTTTTTCTCAATTTCTTTTTTGTTATTAAGATATTTATGATTGACAAGTTTGGATCAACACAATATAAATCACCGTAGCAGAATTGTTAAATGTGTCAACAGTTAGTCACATGGCATTTTGTTAAAGATGGGATTTTCACTCATCATGCACTCAGTGGAAATATTCAAACACTTCTTAATTTAATAATTTCTTCATCAGTTACCAGATCCCTTTAATTAACGACAGGTAAAACAATAAACTGTAAACGTTCATACATAGGCAAATTAGGGACATACATCTTGGCTACATTTGTATTACACGTTGAAAATGAGTGCCCAAAAATGAAAAATAAATGCCGTATCCTCAAATAACCATTATTAATTGGTTAAGGTAAAATACTAGCCTTCCCAGTTACAATCTGTTGTTGATTCTGTTTTTGAAAGAAACAAATTATGTCTAACGGAAAAGGGGATAATTGAGGTTTGGTTTAAAGGGCGCTTCAAGAAAAAAAAATGTGAGGTAATGACAAACAAACAAATATCAGTTAATGACAGAATTAACTTTATCGGTTCAAGGTTTAAGATTTAAGATTTCCCCGTTATAATGTTTATCATAATTTGTCATGTCATCAAATAATCTGGGGGGGGGGGGGGGGGGGAGCTGGCCCCAAGCCCCCCCCCCCCCCCCCCCAAACACTGGGCTTCGTCGTAATATAATACAAAAGTAGTATGTGTCCTTACTTGCGGCAAGCGTGGTTGTTGCGTTGTTGGTGGTAGTGTCGTTACCGCTGTACATCGGTGACGTGAATGTATCCGACGTCGTCGCGTTGCCATCGTAGTCGGACGTCGTAGCATTAGACGACTCGTCGGTGATAAAAGGCAGTGTCGATGCACCGTCTGTGGTTGAATCATTGCTGGTACCTGCACTCGTTGAGGGAGCCGCAGCCGTGGTTGAGGCGTTGGTAGCCGCTGGGGGAGGCGCTTCTGTCGGTTGTGCCGCTGTCGGCGGTAAAGTGGTAGCAATAATGGTTGTCGCTCCGGGTGTGGGGGCAGGGGGAGTTGTTGGGTCGGGTGTTGGGGCTGGGGGAGTTGTTGCGCCAGGTGTGGGGGCTGGGGCAGTTGTTGCGACAGGTGTGGGAGCTGGGGCAGTTGTTGCGCCGGGTGTGGGGGCTGGAGCAGTTGTTGCGACAGGTGTGGGAGCTGGGGCAGTTGTTGCGCCGGGTGTGGGGGCTGGGGCAGTTGTTGCGCCGGGTGTTGGGGCTGGGGAAGTTGTCGCGACAGGTGTGGGGGATGCAGCAGTTGTTGCGCCGGGTGTGGGGGCTAGGGCAGTTGTTGTGACAGGTGTGGGGGCTGGGGCAGTTGTTGCGCCGGGTGTGGGGGCTAGGGCAGTTGTTGTGACAGGTGTGGGGGCTGGGGCAGTTGTTACGTCGGGTGTGGGGGCTGGGGCAGTTGTCGCGACAGGTGTGGGGGATGGGGCAGTTGTTGCGCCGGGTGTGGGGGCTAGGGCAGTTGTTGTGACAGGTGTGGGGGCTGGGGCAGTTGTTGCGACAGGTGTGGGGGCTGGGGCAGTTGTTGCGACAGGTGTGGGGGCTGGGGCCGTTGTTGCGCCGGATGTGGGGGCTGGATCAGTTGTTGCACTGGGTGTGGCAGTTGCGGATAGAGTAGTTGTTTGGCCGGCAGCCGCCGTCATCACGCCAGTAATTGTGGCCGGGTCGCTGGCGGTTGTCGGACTGCCCGTTGTAGCAGCATCGGTAGTAACGTTACCACTCGTGGTTGCCGCTCCCGCTGTAGTAGCGCTGTCTGTGTTAGCATTACCACCACTTGTGGTAGCATTGTCACCACTTGTGGTAGCTGCGAATGTTGTTGTTGATGGTGGTTGCGCAATGACCGACTGTACGAGGCAGACTATGACAATTAGCTTCCCGACGGTAAGTAGGTGACCAGGTGTTGCCATGTTGTTCGTCTTCTCGTACTATCACAGCTATACAAATAAACGTAAACAAAACCAAAACGATGTTTTTAGTTTATACATACAAATGTTAATTGCAGCCGTGCGTTTTAGTTACCGATTATATTGCACAACATTAACACTCATACATTTAACACTCTTGTACAGTAATATTGAATTGTCATTAATATTCATAATGATTTAAGAATGTTTTCGAGTTACACCCTCGTGTAAGGTAACATGCATGGTTACACGATAATCATTCTTAATTATATGTTCATTTTCCCTTTACTATATAGAAGAAGCTACAATACAAAGTAGAAATGACATACTGAATCTATCTCGAGTTGCATTCTAAATTATAATTGTTAGAATCTAGTTTGGCATTTTTTTTGTTGGAAATATTATTGTTATGTTAAGTGTTTCTTACTTCACAGATGTTCAGCAAAATACAGGCTAAATTCGAGTAGTTAAACGTGTTTATGCAATTTGTATTTTAATTCAATAATTTGAACTTACCATTACCAATATTCGTTCAATTTATCACAAAACCATTCAAATTGCAAAAGTCGAAATAAAATCAGTAGCGTTCGTTTCTTTATCTTACTTTGAAATACTTTGAAAATGATGATACCAACTTGCCAACTCATAACTTCGGAGTTTCGTTTAATTCTGAAGAAAATATTGAATTATCTAGTATTGTTTACGAATACAATATTTGAACTAAATATTTATCCTTCGTTACAATCATTTATCGGTGTTTTATGGAAGAAGTTCTAGAATCTATTTTTTCCTGTATATATTATGGCCAGAATACTTTTGATTTAAGTAAATACATGACTTAAGTAAATGCTTGATTTAAGTAAATACATGACTTGTTTGTAAATATTTTTTTCTTCAATTATTGCATGTAACGCAACAAGTTTCTTTATGGACACTAAAATCAACTTGAATTGTGATCAACTTACCTTCAATCCTTCAGATAATCTGTTCAGTTTTCCGTAGAAGTCGAATACGATGACAAAAAGAAAATGAACCAGTGTGGGAAAAAAGTTGAACAAAAATGTTGAACAACTGCAGTTCTGGTAGAAGTTGAATCCAAGTTCTTGTAGAAATCGAACGAATAAATTTAATTTAAGTTTGACTCTTTGAATCTTGAGGTCTATTCTATGAGGAGTTGGCGGTGCTCGGTGCAGATAGCTAAATGATCATTTATACCAAATGATTTCGAAAGACTTGTACAAGTTCAATGTTTTCCCCCCGTAGAAGTTGTATCCAAGAAAACATATCGATTAATCACAATGTTCTTAACCCTTCACGGTTCCGGGATGCAGATGTACGCATGCATTACACTAATATTGTATTGTTAGGGGGCGCCACCATCCGGGACATGCAGCTTGGAGTAGGAGCTTGGGGTAGGCAAGTAGTGCGGAGGAGGGGCAGGGGGGACTTTTAAGATGGGAGGCTACTTCGAAATCGTATATTATAATAATTATATATTTTTATTATTCCTTATCACACACGTATGAAGATTGGGGAGAGAGGTTGGAGCAATGCAGTGACAGGGGAACAGCGTCTCAGGAAGGGGGGCAGCTACACCACCCTTGTGCCCCCTCTCATCCCGGCCGCACCCTTCGCTAATGCCCTCCGGCCCCTGGAGGGCTTCATTAGGGTTAATTAGGTAAAACGAAAATGAAATTAACATGAGTCTTATCCCTCTCCGCTCGGCGCTTAGCTGCCGGATGTCATTGTCAAGATCCTGCAATCAAAGGAATTATGTTTATTGTTTTCATTTTTATCGCATGCGTAGTTACTCAGGTTAAACAAGTCACAGGATGCACATTTGTACATTTGTTTTACACAATGAATGCACACTGGCAGTGTGTGCAATACATAAGTTAATATCATACAGCCGAATGAATAGATGTTAATCATTTTCATAATCGAACGGTGTTTATAGTTTCGTCATGATAATTAACTCACATAATGCTTATTTGAACAATTGTATTCCACAGTGCATGCCCAGCCGCAATGTCAGCAGCACTGTCAGACATAAATTATTGTACAATCCTGCGACTAAAGGAATAGATTGTTTAATGCTTTCATTATCAAACGGTGCTTACTTCGTCATGATAATTAACTCACACAATGCACACTTTGAACATGTGTATTACACACTGCATGACCAGCCGCAGTGTGCGCATTGCCTGACTTAAGATTTTGCACCCAAATGTATAGTTGGTTATTGTTATCATTGAATTTGGTATCGCGTTCATTAACTGGCATAATACCAAATGCGATAATGATTATTAAACAAAATATGCACAGTTGTAAAAACTCAGCATGGTCAGACTTAGTTTTCGTGAAGTAGGTGCGGTTGTGTAATTGTTTTTTATTGAAGGTGTTGAATCGTTCGTGACATATGTTTGTTAACCTTCCAAGAACCGAAAGCACATTTTCGTTCTACACATGGCGTGCACAACAACAATATTGGCGTTATTAGACTTAGTTTTAAAAAACAAAATCATTTTTGTCTTTGTTTTATGTCGCCTTGGAGACGAGATAACAATGATTTTGAGCCGATGATGATACATGCGTGAACGTGTTAAATGGAGTATGATGCTCCTACGCTTCGATGATTCTGACAATTTGATTTCGTTTTTGAATGTACACCGGTATCAATATAGAAACTGATTTATAGAGTATCTGATGTTGCACCTGATCCGGTTGTTATGTTGCTAAGTGTTGCTAGGTGTCAACATTGTCTACCCCGCCATATTGCAACCTCCTACTTGTCACCGCCCCTGTTCCCTTCTTCTCTTCACAAACTTCTGTCTTACTCCTCCTCCTCCTCACCTCCTTCTCCATAATATCCGTCCTTCCTCTTCTTCTTCTTCTCCTTCTCCTCCTCCTCCGTCTCCTCAATCTCCGTCATTCTTCTCCTTCCCCTTCTCCTCCCTCTCCTTCTTCTCAATCTCCGTCCTACTTCTACTCCACCTTCTCCTCCTCCTCCTTCTCTTCAATCTCCGTCCTACTTCTACTCCACCTTCCGATTCCCCTCCTTCTCCTTGATCTCCGTCCTATTTCTCCGCCTCCTTCTCTTCAATCTCCGTCCTACTTCTCCTTCCCCTTCTCATCCCTCTCCTTCTCCTTCCCCTTCTCATCCCACTCCTTCTCCTCAATCTCCGTCCTACTTCTCCTTACCCTTCTCCTCCTTCTCCTTCTCGTCAATCTCCGTCCTACTTCTACTCCCCCTTCTCCTCCTTCTCCTTCTCGTCGATCTCCGTCCTACTTCTCCTTCCCCTTCTCCTCCTCCTCATTTTTATCAATCTCCGTCCTACTTCTATTCCCCCTTCACCTTCTCCTCCTCAATCTCCGTTCTACTTCTCCTTCTCATTCTCCTCCTCCTCATTTGTATCAATCTCCGTCCTACTTCTCCTTCCCCTTCTCCTCCTCCTCCTTCTCGTCGATCTCCGTCCTACTTCTACTCCCCCTTCACCTCCTCCTCATTTTTATCAATCTCCGTCCTACTTCTCCTTACCATTCTCCTCCTTCCCCTTCTCGTCCATCTCCGTCCTACTTCTACTCCCCCTTCACCTCCTCCTCCTTCTCCTCAATCTCCGTCCAACTTCTCCTTACCCTTCTCCTCCTTCTCCTTCTTGTCGATCTCCGTCCTACTTCTATTCCCCCTTCACATTCTCTTATTTCCTCCTCCTGTTCTTCATCCTGATATGCCCTTTCCACCTTATCGAATACCCACTACCTCCATCCACATCGTCCATCTCCTCCTTCTCCAGTTCCCATTCTCTTCTTTGTCCCCCATCCTCCTTCATTGTCCAGATCCCTCCTTAATTACTCCTATAACACTTTGAGTGCCAGGTATTGTAATGCTGGCTTGTGTGTGTATTGTAACTCGCTCTTATGCGAGCTTGGCACTGTTTCCATTTCATCCCATCGCTTTACCTCCCATTCCTCCCTTCCTATGTATGTCCTTCTCCTCTCCCATCCGTATCACCCTCCTCTCTTCCTCCTCCCTTCCTACTCTTCTTCGACATTCCCTAGATCGATCTCATCATCCTGTTTTCTCTGTATCACCCCTCCTTTATCACTCCTGCTATTTTCATTCAATATAATTCCTTTTCCTCTCCTATCTTCATTACTTCCCCTTTCATTTTTCCTCCTCTAATCTCCTCCTGGTATTTTACCGTCCATCTCACCAATTACCCCCCCCCCCCCACGCATACACACCTTCTTCCTCATCCCCCATCAGACTCCTCCTCCTCCTCCACTTCTCATCCTCCTCCCTCTCCCCCATCCTCCTCCGCACCCGTCTTTAATTCCTTCTACCGTTTCCATTCCATATTATCGCCTTCCTCCCCCGAATCTATATTTCCTTTTCCCTTCCCTTATTGCCCCCCTCCTCTCCTTCTACCATGTCTACGTCCTTCATATTCCTCCTCTTCCTTCCCTATGATCGATCTCCTCATTTCGCTTCCTCTTTATCACCCCTCCTGCTATTTTCGTTCAACATGTTCAATATCATTGCTTCTCCTCCCCCACATCCCGCCCTCCCTCTTCATCTTCCCTTTCTTCCTCCTCCTCCTAATATGTCCTTTCCATATCATCAAAATTATTACCCCCTACCTCCACCCCCTCTACATTGTACCCTTCTATTCCTCCCAATCCTCCTAAACAAGCATATTTAATTCCTCCAACTGCTTCCATTTCATCTCATCGCTTCTTCTCCCTTTCCTCCCCTCCTCTTTATTTCCGTCTCTACTCCCCTACTTATCATCCTCCTCTCCTCCTCCTCCCTTCCTACTCCTCCTCGTCCTTCCCTATGTTCAATATCCTCATCCAGTTTCATCTTCATTACCCCTCCTTCGTCCCTCCTGCTGTTTCATTTAATTTCATTGCTTTTCCTCTCCTACCTCCATTTATCCCCTTTTGACTTTCCCTCCTCGTATCTCCTCCTTGTATTTTACTGTCTATCTCACCAATAATATGCCCCTGCTCCCCACCTCTATTCTTATCCACCATCTCCTTTTCCTCCACGTCCTATCCGCCTCTTCCTCCCCCATCCTCGTCCTCATTATGTCCTCCTACTGTTTCAATTCCATCTCATCACTTCAACCCATGCACCTCCTTTTTTCTCCTTCTCCCTTTCCCCCCTCTTCATCGTTTGTTTAGATCACTCCTCTTGGTATTTTAATATCCGACACACCAATAAACCCCTTCCTCCATGCTCATGCCTTATCTCCTCACTTTTATTTTCGTTTTTAACAAAATATTCATATTAATTACAACCATTTACAAAATAATGAAATATATTTTGGAAACAGGGATCCACTGGAAGGCAATGTCTGTAATTGTGTGAAACCCTCAAATATCAGTTATGACTTATGTGTAAATATTAAATCAACAAGTTGATAACCACAGTAAATGACTTACAGGCAAGGAATGAGATGCAAAAACAGACGAATACGAGTCATAATAGTACGGTACACGATTTATCTCTACCTATTCCTTTTCCTCATTTTCCTCTTCCTTCTTCCCACCCATCTCCTCATCCCTTCTTTAATTCTTCCTACTGTTTCCATTCCAACGCACCGAGCTACTCCTTTCTTTCCCCTCCTCCTGTTTATATCCTTACCCTATCTATTCATCCTAATCAGTCTAATCATCACTATCATTTCATCATTATCATCATCATCATCATCATCATCATCATCATCATCATCATCAGTATCATCAGTATCATCATCATCATCACGATCATCATCATCATCATCATCATCATCACCATCATCATAATTCTCATCATCCTCATCTTCCTCATCATCCTCGCCAGCATCACCATCGTCACCATCGTCATCATCAACATCATCATCATCATCATCATCGTTATTATCATCATCATCATCATCGTTATTATCATCATCATCATCATCGTTATTATCATCATCATCCTCATCATCATCATCAACATCATCATCATCCTCATTATCCGTATCATCCTCATCATCATCATCATCCTCATCATCCTCATCATTATCATCATCCTCATCATCCTCGCCAGCATCACCATCGTCACCATCGTCATCATCATCATCATCATCATCATCATCATCACCATCATCATCATCATCCTCATCATCCCCACCTTCATCATCTTCATCATCCTCATCACCCTCATTATCCTTATCATCCTAATCATCATCATCATCATCATCATCCTCATCATCCTCATCATCTTCATCATCCTCATCATCATCATCATTATAATCATCATCATCATCATCATCATCATCATCATCATCATCATTACCATCATCATCATCCTCATCATCCCCACCTTCATCATCTTCATCATCCTCATCACCCTCATTATCCTTATCATCCTCATCATCATCATCATCATCATCATCCTCATCATCCTCATCATCTTCATCATCCTCATCATCATCATCATTATAATCATCCTCATTACCCTTATCATTCTCATTACCCTTCTCACTCATCCTCATCATCATTACCTGTCCTCTTCCTCTCTCTCTAACCTTTCCCTTCTATTACCTCATGCTCTCATCTATTCCAAATGTATGTTTCTCTATGTAGCTCCGTATGCATTAGACAGCGGGCCATACGAGTTATATGTGTCTATTTGTTTGATTTCGTGACCACCATCTAGGGATTTTGTTTCCTTTCATATGATGAAGCAGTATGACCCTCTAAACAACATATTTTATTTCACAAGCTCAACTCTTGTACATTAATGAGTTATCATGATTTTAATTTTTAATAATTAGCCAATCAGTAGCGCCGTACAAGCTTTACCGGACGATTTGTGATTGGTATTGACCAATCACTAACGACCATAGTAAACTTACACGTAGGAAAGTCGCGTACATGTACCGTATTATGCATCGCAACCCTCGCACAACAATGGCAGCCTCTACAGATGAGGACTGCACACACCAAGAACAGTAATTTGGTAGTGTAGTTTTTGTTTTAGGTCGCTGTGTATGAGACCATGTCGGGCGCCAAATTTTGTCAATTTTTACATAATAGTCATTGCTAGTTTAACCGCACTCCCTGTCCGCAATACAATTGAACGATCACGCCCATTCTCTCGGCACACGACTGAGTGCACACTAACGATAGTGCGCTTCGTTCAGCGGTATGAAAGGCGGTATTTGCGATATATCAAGTACTGGTTCGGTACAGCGCCAGCGGTACAAGCGATGTAGCGTCTTGCAATTTCTGTCTGGTCCCCTTCTAAATCCTTCCATTTGTTCACAAATTGTGAAAAACGTGACCATGTCTTATCAGAAAAGGGTACCACAGTGGATTTCTTGGCAGGGAAAATACACATAAAACACTTTTTCTCACTGTTTACCGGACTGCACTCCTCATCCGTAGAGGCTGACATTGTTGTGCGAGGGTAGTGATGCATAACGGTACATGTACGCGACTTTCCTACGTGTAAGTTTACTATGGTCGTTAGTGATTGGTCAATACCAATCACAAATCGTCCGATAAAGCTTGTACGGCGCTACTGATTGGCTTTATACGTACGAGGTTACATACGATTGAAACATCCCTTTTATCCCTTCTAAATTCATTTACAAACTAACGTACAAGAAGTACGCTTGTGAAAAGTGACAGTATTAATTTTATATTTATTTCATAATTGTCATGCTGTTTTGGTGCCCACCTTTTTGGTGGTCACGAAATGGAAGAATTCAGAGCACCAGCTGCCTGTCTACATGTGTTTATGTACGGAACGTACATGTATTTCTTTGTACGATTTCTGTAATTTAAAGTGATCCATTAACTTCATAAGATTTGTTCCCAAAATTATATTTGAGACTTACTTCATATAATAATACAAATACCATCGTAAGATTATTGCATGGTATGTGAAAGCTTAAACAAAACAACACGGTTTATCTAGAACAAAATTACATCAGATTTTATCACAAAATGCCCATGTATTCTCACTACAATCGAAAAATGATCAGGCCAATCATAAATGTCTCCATTACACTTGACACTTGACCAATCACAACTCATTTCATTCTTATGTTACCAGAAGCCAAACAACATGGTGCAAAGGATTTTGGTTGAATTTGACAAAGTTAATGGATCACTTTAAGTTATTTGTATTACGGACTCCTCTTCAACAGAGCGCTTATCATGTGCATTATAATGAGAACAGTTTTCATAAATGACTCATTAATCATGACAGAAAAATCAATATCCCCAATAGTGTGACTAGTTTCGATTTAAATTCAGTAAGTAGTGCCGTTACGCAAAACATTAAGCACGTATTTACTTCAAATATGAAACCCGTAATGCCTTGATTAAATATGATTTATTGATCAATTCAACACAATAACAAGTCATATAACAAACGGGGCACGCAATATACATTTTTCAATTGAAGACACCGGATATTCATGTCCACTTTCCAATACAGAGATTTGGATTTAGATAATGATGAGTACTGCCTATAAATAGTACTCAGTAAAACGACTAAAACGCGTAATGACTTGATTAAATATAATGTAACCTCTGTGTCAATATTCAACACAGTAACACGTCAGAAGTTAAAGGGACACGCATACTACATGGTTCATTTGAAAACGCGATATAACTATTAACACTTTCTAATGTAGGACATTGGCATCAGATCATTTTGAATACTGTCTGAATAGTGCTCAGGTAAAACGACTAAAACGTGTAATACCTTGATTAAATATCATGTATGCGCCAATTCAACACAGTAACAGAAGGCAGATAACAAAGGGACACGCAAACTACATCGTTCATTTGAAGGCACGAGATAATCATGAGTACTGTCTAGAAAATAGTAATACAATTGTTCAGGTAAATTGACTAAAATATAAAATACGGTTTCAAAAAACCAAGTAAAAATAATTTGATACAGTCGATACAAAGATTCAAAGTAGTACAGCATAAGCCCAAGAGCTAGACTACAAAGCAACTTTTTTTCAACTTGAAAGAGGCGATTTTCCTGCCACAATTCAGTTGATATTAAACAGAATGTGAATACATATACCAATATCAATTTCGATCTGGAATAAAAACTATACCAAACCGAAATAGTTTACTTTCGTTGCATTTATTTTCGTACAAGACGCCATATCTAATAAATGACTCGTTTTGTTCCAATTATCTTGGGAAGTATCCCGTTTCGTATTTGTTGGGCCACCCTGTATACATTACGAACATTGATTAATTTCGCTGAGCCAAGAGATGGCGCTGTTCTTGGATTGGCGAACCAGTTCACTGAGCGCCTCACTCAGTCTGCTGAGCGCGTCTGACCTCGCCGAGCGAACTGATTTTGGATTAGCGCCATCTATCGGCCTTGCACAATCATTATAATTTCGTGATATTAAAGTGTATATGAGAATATTTAACAAAAACTCGGGGGGGGGGGGGGGGGGGGGGGTCATAGTTTCCCATTTAGTGACTTGCATTCATCGCAACTTTGCGCCTGATCGAAACTTTTGTGCGACACCCCCCAGGTCCATATTCATAAAACCGCACTCTGCTTAGCTCTATGATAAGTTTAGTTAGATGCAGCTATGACTGTGCAGCTAGCAAAACAAAATTGTTTTGGTTATCGACAGGGTTAACTTACTAAGTTAACCCTATATAGTTGACAACGCGATAGAAATGGAAACAAGGCCAAGTTCGCATATTATGTTCGAGTTACAATACACTCAAAAATAGACTTTAATAGCAGTGTGGTTCTATGGATATGGACAACAATAAACTATCTGCCTTTTTGGTCAGCGAAGCAACAAAACATACATGTCCACTTCAATCATTATTGGCCCGTATTCACAAAGGAGGTTTGTACAAACTGATGGAGAGAGAATGTGTACCATCAACATTGTTAACAAGTAAGGAATTTACATTCTCTCTCCATCAGTTTACAATTGGCATTCCATAGATGTAAACCGCGGTTTGAACCGGGGTTTGTACAAACCTCCTTTGTGAATACGGGCCATAGGGTGGAATTCACAAAGGAGGTTTGTAGGAGGTTTTACCATGGTCTACATCTATGGAATGCCATTTGTAAACTGATGGAGAAAGAATGTAAACTCCTTACTTGTTAACAACGTTGATGGCACACATTTACAAAATGCAGCAAATACATGTTTGTCTTCTCACATGATGAAATTTGCTGGTTAGCAAGCTCTAACAGTCATATCATTATAAATTATGAATTGTTTTACTTGTATAAAAGCAGCATTCCATATAAATTATGTAGACCATGGTAAAACCATGGTTTGTACAAACCTCCTACAAACCTCGTTTATGAATTCCATCCATTACATTTAAAGGTAATGGCCGGTATTCTACTAAATTGATCAACTTAGAACTAAGAAATTCCCAGTAACCAGTTAAACCAGTTCAGACAAAGGGAATCTAACAATCACATTGATGGTTGGCATGCATCACTTCTGATTGATTATTTTCATTCGACATCAACACAATGAATTTGATGCTTGACACTCCATTGGCATGCTTGAACATGTCTCTAGTCATATACTGTCCTTTTAGTAAAGAGGACATCATGTAACTGGTGTCATTGGAATGTTAGTCTGAGGAGAAACAAAAGGCTTTATCTCTAGTGGACGGTACATGCCCAGTTGCTAACAATCAATGTGCTAGTCAAATTCCACTGGGGTGGAATGGTTTGTACTGGTTAGTGGAATTTTAGGTCCATTTAGTCCAGCCTAAGTTGATTCATTTAGTAGAATACCACCCATTATATTTAGCATTTAAGAAATTAAATATACGTGAAATTTGCGATATAAATTTGAACTTGACAACAAAAGTATCTTTAACTGAACGCAGTAAATATGGCATATAATTATATATAACATTTGCGAAACGAAATGTACATAAAACAACAATGCTTAAAGAGATAGTACAATTTTGGTTTAGAGGGGGCTTCTAAGAATATGTTGTGCGAGGTAATGAAAGAATGAGTGTTACATTTGAACCAAAAAACACACACATTTTCGAATGTGATTGATTCAACAATTGTGACAACGATTATGCACACGATAAATGAAGAGTGTATTTATGTTGTAGGATGTGGTCGTGTTGCGTAATTCACACTAAATTACACACAATAAATACATATTTTTAAAAGTAAATTACAAAAACTGGTACATTTGTTGTTGTTACAGAATTGAGAATCTGTGTGCAAGTCAATCATTACCCATCAGTCCATCTGGTTGACTGTTGAGCCTAATATATTGCAATCAAGTTCTTATCAACTATTCATGGGTTGGCATAACCCTGCATATCTAGGGCATGCCTCTGTAAATCGAGGTGGAAGGACTAATCAAAGTGACAATTGGCATTGGGATACACACTCACATACATACTCATTGACTTGCACACAGTTGCACAAAATGTGTACACAAGGTTTTGGGGATCACATCTTCTCTCCGTCTACTTTACAAAATATTACCTTATTACATAAAATTGTATCTGAATTATGCAACACGACCACATCAAACACAAATTTGCACTGTTTAACAAATGTAGAGCTTTCAACCAAAAGGCGCTAAATCCACTTTTTCAACTTCTGAGGAAAACGGGTTTCTTTGTCCCATTTTGTACACGTGCCTATGGGAATATGAAAACTGAACTTTCTATATTTTGATTATTTTTGAGTGAGTTATTTGTCGAAAAATGTGGATTCCTATATAGCTACGTAGATTATACATGTAGATATAACGTTAACTCAATTTGTATGGAAAGTGGATTTAGCGCCTTTTGGAAGTATATAATCCATGCAATACATTATTCACAATGAAACGTCCCGAGAGTTTTATTTAAAGGGATAGTTGAGTTCTGGTAAAGAGAGTACAGTTAACCAAAAAACTGCACACACTATTAGTTATAACTCCACCATGCTCGAAATAATTACAAACATTACAAATGACAAAATAAAAAGCCCGTTATCATTAAAAAAAGAGCCGTTACAATTCAAAAGGGCGCTCTCTAAAACACTCATCGGTTTTAACCATTTGAATGAAATATTGTGCAGGTGATGCTTTGTTGAATAGTGTCGAATAATTGTCACAAATGATTACGTTTATGGAAATGTTAGGCATTTGTGAACCGATTTTAATCAAACAAAGTTGATTCTGTCATTAAAATTATATGCTATTATGGAATTGACACTCAGTTTTTCATTATCTCACAACAAATTATTTTGTGTAGCGCCCTCTATATCACAATTCGACTTTCCCTTTAACACCCATTTCATATATATATTGGTGAATGGTGTTCAGTGCACATGGTGGAATGTTCGTGCAATATTGCTGGCTCATTATATAATCTGCCCAAACCACAACCATAAATACAATATTCATTAACTTAGAGCTTAGTTCAAAAAGACGCTAAATCTATTTTTAATTAATTAGATAACTATATCAGTGCATTAGTAAGTGCTATACTGATCTAGAAAATACACACATTTTCGGACAAATTACACAAACAAAACAAAAATATGAAAGTGTCATTTGCATATTACCGTAGGCATGTGCACAAAGTTTGTACAAAGAAATCTGCTTTTATCAAAAGTTGAGCAAGTGGATTTAGCGCCTTTTGAAATTAAGGTTTTCATTATACTTTGAGTAGTCACTGGATTAGCTATATGTAGATGGGGTAATGTCACGTGCAACCCACCCCCCCCCCCCCCCCCCCCCCCCACAAAACAGCAACGCCACTCAACATACATGTTGTAGTCTTTACTTGATTAAATAGCGCATATCACCCAATACAAATAAACGTATACATATATCTGTGTACAACATGCAATTCATGAACAAACACTGTTGTATATGTTTTCTCATTATTCGGTGTTATAAAGAATAGCTTTATCCAATTAATCGATTTGTGTGGTCGTCCCATTTAAGATGGCCAGCATCACCGTTATTGGTGTATCATTGGCAGTGGCTGTGGCCGTTGTTTCCGAACGCGCTCGTGTATAATTGACGCATTCACAAACGTTTGGCGCTTACGGAACCAAATGCACTGTTAGGTTCCGTACGTTTTGGCAAGTTCTTGCATTGTTTATGGAAACACATTACCCATTTGCAAAGTGCTGGACCTCTGTTTTAATATCAAACAACTGAACCTACATACATAAGTCTTTGTTTTTCTTTCCGTGGTGGTTCCTTTTAAATGGCCGGTATTTCCGTTACTCCGGCTGGCAGTGGCGTAATGACCCAAACCTTTTCTTTTTTTTTTGGGGGGGGGGGGGGGGCTTACAACAAATTTTGCGAGGGAGCGAAGCGACTGAGCGGGGGGAGGGTGTGGGAAGGGGGTGTCCCCCTCCCACGGTAGGGAGCTTTTGCATTTTTGACTAGAAACTGTGCAATCTGATGCATACCTAGAAAGGAAATTTTTGACTCGACGACACTATAATGTCGGTTAGTGCATCATGATTCTACCGACTAGAAAATAGTTTTTATTTGTTTCATAAAGACAAAGAGCGAAGCGACTGAGCGGAGGAGGGTGTCGGAGGGGGTGTCCCCCTCGCACGGTAGGAAGCTTTTGCGTTTTTGAACTTGAATTTTGCAATCTGATGCATACTTAGATTAGAAAGGAAATTCTGACTTGACGACATGTAATATACAATGCTATAAGTACAGTACTAATGTGCGTAATGATTCTACCGACCGGAAAAGAGTTTGTATTTGTTTCATAAAGAATATGCACCCCCAAAATAATGATAGCAAAGTGACATATTATACAGTTCAACAATGCATCAAAAGCCACATTATATATGATACAAAAATACGAACAAAGAATTCCAGACGTAGACAAGACTTCCCGAGAGAGTGGAGCGACCGAGAGGGGGAGAAGAGTGGTATTGGGTCCGTCCGTGCACGGTAAGGGTAATTTTGCAATGTTTTACTTGAAATTATGCAATCTGGTGCTTACTTAGGGCGGAAATTTGAATTGATATGAAGTAAAATATGAGTTATCTTGTCTTAAAAATACCCTTTTTTCAATCACTGGTATCGAATTAGATATAATCCATGATTGAAATTTCATTTGGGGGGGCTGGCGCCGCCCCAAGTCCCCCCACCAGTACGCCAGTGCCGGCTGGTGTAACAGTGGCTGTTAGTTTAGCTGCGGCTGCACCGCCTTGGAATACCAGGTAGTAGTAGGCGGCGACGGACGCTGCTATCACAACCGTAACCCCAGCGGCGGTTCCCCCGAAGACTGCGGCTACACGAGAGCTGTCCGACCAGAAGGACGCAGCTGGACATGAGAAAGTCAAATATAGCAGACATTTAAATGTTTGTTATTCGATTGTTAGTAAATTTTGTTTTCAATATGAACTCATTTATTTCTATTTCATTTTATTCATTTAATTTCAACACATTATTATGATCCAACAATTACATTCATCGAATTGAATATAATCATATCACTTAGCAATTGATTGGCATACTAGTAACGTGATAGTAACTTGATGTGCTCCACACTTACATTACAAAAAAGTCGTAAGTCGAAATATTGTAACAATGTTACGATACTTCCGGAACAATACATTAACTTTCGACTCCTGAAGGTTAAAAGGAATAGTTGAGTTGTGGTAGAGAGGGCGCTACACAACGTAACTTTGGGTTAGATAATGATAAACTGAGTGTCAAATTTGAAAAAAACATACAATGTTAATGGCAGAATAAACTTTATTTCATCAAAATCGGTTCAGAAATGACTGAAATATCCATAAACATATCCATTTGTAATAAATGGGGAGCCCCACAAGTATTACTTATTATGAACCAGCGGTTAAAATTCGGTTAAAAATGCTTCATCTTATCAACAATTTCCAAAATAGGTTTTTAGATATTTGTTAATTATCCCACGATCTAATCACTGTTTCAACAACACATCACATGCACAATATTTTATTTCAAATGGTTTAAAAATATTCATTTTTAAAGCGCCCTCTTTAGTTTGAACAGCTCTTTTTGAATGATAACAGGTTTTTTACTTAGTCGTTTGTAATTGTTGTATTCCTTTTGAGTATGAGTTATTATTTTGTAATATAATAGTGCAGGCGTTGGTTAGTAAAATTAAGTTTCACTAATAATGTACTCTCTCGACCAGAACTCAACTATCCCTCTAATAAGGACCATTTCTGGTTACCATAATAGGCGCATGAAGCATTATGTACACTAACTGCGCCTACTTTTATTTCATATTTGTTTCGGATTCAATATGATATGTATACAAATTACGCCTACAAGTGGTCGAACTAACTTGATATCATTTTTTCTAAGAGTGATTTTGAAGACTTTAAACATATGCAAATATCAATGTAAGACTCTTCCAAATGATGTGCGAAGTTTTGATGGTGAACAAACACTGTTTACCTAGTGAAAACAAGTAGAAATCTATGTCAAATTTGATCACCTACAGCCCATTTAATATTAGTAAAATCGAAAGTGTTCTTCATTCAATCACTTTGTGCAATAACAAGTGAGAAATTTTGAGAAAAATTTGGTTGCATTCTACAAAGTCTTGAAGGGATAGTTATCCGTTTTGGTCCAACTGAATTTCAGTAGCCAAAACCTTCATCATGATATGACTAATAAATGGTTAAAACTCTACCATGCTCGAGTGGTATACAACATTACAAACGACTAAGTACACAACCTACAATCGTTACAAAGGAGCCATTAAAACACAAAACGTCGGTCTCTAAAAAACGAATAAACAATTGTGCATGTGATGTTTTGTTTGAATAATGATTCCATAGAAATATCATAAAACCTATAAACAAAACTCTAGTTTAATTTTAGATGTATGTCTTAAATAATACATGTTGGGTCGCACGGTTATTCCGATCGAATATATTCATTGATATGATTTTGATAAACAAATTTATTCCGTCATTATACTTGCATACTCAGTTTTTCATTGCCTCACGCAAAAAGATATGTCTCGAAGCACCTGCTATACTAAAACTCAACTATCCCTTTAACACTTTAATCCAAAGGAAATGCCGATATAATTTCCTACCTATGGTGGTTGTTGTGGCTGCATCTGTAGAGGAATACGTCGACATGGTGGTTGAATGGTTTCCCTCCCACGCCGATGACAACGACGCTGATGACGTCACGTTGTCGTCGGAGTCGGTCGTCCCAGCCGAATAATCGGGAAAGAGCGTTGACGATGGGGTCGACGATGCAGTTGACGCGTTTAACGATGGTGCGACTGTGGTGTTTGTCACACTACTGTTAGTCGCTGGTGTGCTGGTGGTGACGGTACTTGTTTTTGGTGTTGTTGTTGATAATGCTGCTGGTGTTGTTGTTGATGCTAGTGTGTTCGTAGTTGTTGGTGTTGTTGTAGTTGTCGGTGTGGTTGTTGGTACTGGTGTTGTTGTTGGTGCTGGTGTTGATGTTGGTACATGTGTTGATGGTGGTAGTGTTGTTGTTGTTGTTTGTGCTGGTGTTGTACTTGTTTCGGGTGTTTTTGTTGGTGCTGGTGTTGTTGTTGTTGTTGGTGTTGTGGTAGTAACTTGTATTGGTGGTAATGGTGTTGATGTTGGTGCTTGTGTGGTTGTGGATGGCGGTGTTGTTGTAGTAGCTGGTGTTGTTGGTGCTGGCGTTATAATAAGTAGTGGTGTTGATGTTGGTGTTGTTGTTGTTGTTGTAGTATATTGTGTTGTTGGTGCTGGTGTTGTTGTTGGTGCTGGTGTTGTTGTTGTCGTATGAGCTAGTGTTGTTGTTGTTGTTGTTGTAGTTGCTTCTGTTGCGGTTGGTGTTGGTGTATTAGTTAATACTGGTGTTATTGTTGGTGCTGGTGTTGTTGTTGTTGTTGTTGTTGTTATTGGTGCTGGTGTTGTTGTTGTTGCTGGTGTTGTGGAAGTAGATGGTGTTGATGGTGCTGGTGTTGATGTTGTAGCTTGTGTCGTTGGTCTCAGTGTTATATTTGGTTCTTGTGTTGTTATAGTAGCTAGTGTCGTTGGTGTTGGTGTTGTTGGTACCGGTGTTGTAGTTGGTACTGAGGATGTTGTTGTTGCTGGCGTTGTGGAAGGAACTGGTGTTGTTTGTGATGGTGTTGTTGTATTCGCTGGTGCAGTTGTTGTTGCTGGTGTTAGTGTAGTTGTTTGTGATGCAGTAGTCGTTGGTGTTGTTGGTGCAGGTGTTGTATTTGCCGGTGTTGATGTTGTTGGTGTTGGTGTTGTGGTAGTACCTGGTGTCGTTGGTGATGGTGTTGATAGTGGTGCTTGTGTTGTATTTGCTGTTGCTGTTGTTGATGGTGTCGTTGTAGTTGCTTGTGATGTAGTAGTTGCTGGTGTTGATGTTGTATGAGATAGTGTTGTTTGTGCATGTGTTGTATAAGATAGTGTTGTTGGTGTTGGTAACGATGACGATGTAGTTGCTGACGTTGTTGTTGGTGATGGAGTTGTTATTTGTTCTGATGTTGTAAGTGCTAATGTTGTAGGTGATGATGTTGTGGGTGCTGATGTTGTTGGTGCTGCTGTTGTAGGTGCTGCTTTTGTAGGTGCTGATGATGTTGGTGCTGATGTTGTAGGCGCTGATGTTGTATGTGCTGGTGTGGTAGGTGCTGCCGTTGTTGGTGCTGCTGTTGCTGTAGGTGCAGCTGCTGTTGGTGATGTTGTTGTGGGTGACGCTGTAGTATGTGTTGCTGATGTAGGTGATGTTGAAGGTGCTGATGCTGAAGATGCTGCGATTGCAGGTGCTGCTGTTGTAGGTGATGCTGTTGTAGGTGATGCTGTTGTAGGTGGTGTTGTTGTTGGTGCTGCTGTTGTAGGTGCTGCTGTTGTTGGTGCTGCTGTTGGTGATGCTGTTGTTGGTGCTGCTGCTGTGGGTGCTGCTGCTGTTGGTGCTGTTGTTGTAGGTGATATTGTTGTAAGTGATGCCGTTGTATGTGTTGGTGTTGTAGGTGCTGATGTTGTGGGTGCTGATGTGGTAGGTGCTGTCGTTGCTGTTGCTGATGTTGATGTAGGTGCAGCTTTTGTAGGTGATGATGTTGTGGATGACGCTGTTGTAGGTGTTCCTGATGTAGGTGATGTTGTAGGTGCAGATGCCGTAGTTGCTGCTGCTGTAGGTGCCGCTGTTGTAGGTGCTACAGTTATTGGTGCTGCTGTTGTAGGTGCCGATCTTGTAGGTGTTGCTGTTATTGGTGTTGCTGTTGTTGTTGTTGCTGATGTTGTTAGTGATGTTGTGGTAGGTGCTGATGTTATTGGTGCTGCTGATGTTGGTGCTGATGTTGTTGGTGCTGGTGTTGTAGGTGATGCTGTTGTATGTGCTGCTGTTGTAGAAGCTGGTGTCGTTGGTGCTATTGTAGTTGCTGGGGTTGTTGTTGCTGATGTTATTGTTGATAGTGTAGTTGCTGGTGTTGTAGTAGGTGATGTTGTTATTGCCGATGTTGTAGGTACGGCAGGGGGATTAGGCATTCCTGGTTGTGCGAGCACTGATGTAATACAACACATGATCAACAACCATCCCATCGTGGTAACTACAGGCCAACTTGAAGCCATGCTGATACGTTTATCTGTTCATTGTATGAATAAATACAAGTATTCGGTATATTATTATAATTATTTTAATAATTGTATTCGCCATATTACTGTTCGTCATCAATATTTATATAGATAAAGTAGCTTAAAACATTGTAGCATTCATAATGACTTTAACATTAATAATATTTTTAACATACTGTACTATACATTTATATTATCAATGCATATCATATTACTGTTCATCATCAATATTTATATAGATAAAGTAGCTTAAAACATTTTAGCATTCATAATGACTTTAAAATTAATAATAGTTGTAACATACTATACTATACATACTATAAGTATAATTATAATCTGATGTAACAATTTTATTTATTTGTAGTTACACAGGATTATTCAGATACGAAAGTTATACCACTAGCCATAATATTGCATTCCAGAATCTCCATTATGTTTGTGTCAAATCCCTTCAATTCTAAACATAATTTAGATGTAAACTTCAAATTTCGTCGAAGCTACAATTGAATTCATTCTCAAATGCAAGATCGTCATCAATAATATTGTTATAACAAATGTAGTTAAAGAATGCTTTATCCACATACTTATTTTCGGCAGATGGGTTTTATGTTATGCAGTTTTACAGTAAACACACTTAATATGAGTTCCCCAACTGCTCTATTTTGTACTTAAAGGGCAATGAAACCCAAGCAAAATGTTGCTTTCATAGTCTTGAAGAGATTAAGAAGAATAATCTCTGAAAGTTAGAGCATAATCGGGTAAGAAACAAGAAAACTACGGCTCTTTGAAGATGTCCATTTATTCCTATGGGGAACTCAAATTGGCAACGCACTCTGATAAGTGTGTGGACAACTCCCCATATGTTTTGTACACAAATGTTCCCATTTTTACAGTTTTCTTCATAATCACATTTTCCCATTCCCCCAACTCATGATATGTTATGTATAAAAGAATTCTACAAAACATATGTTGAACTCGAACGAAGGGTAAACATAAATTTTGAGAAAATTTAACAAAACTGAAATGTTGTGTACAAAATGTATGGGGAGTTGTCCACAACTTTGCCAGAGTGCGTTGCCAATTTGAGTCACTCAAAGAAATACATGGCTCTTTTCAAAGAGCCATAGTTTTCTTATTTCTTGACCGATTGTGCTCAAATTTTCAGAGACTATTCATTATACTTAGTGTCTTATAGTGCATACAACAATTTGTCTGGATTTCATTGTCCTTTAATAGTTTTGTTTTGACGTATACATTCACCGAATAGTATCGCTTTTTATTATTATTGATATGGATTGCATATTTTATTTGGATAACCGTTGTTACCATCTACTTACCAATAATCCCAATAATCCAATATCGAACCAGCTTCACTGCGTTTTCCTTTTATCAAGCGTCGAACATTATGGCGCCCCACTTGTTACAACGTGCTTAAACAGGGCCTAGCCGTATGATGCAATTAAAAACATAAACTCCGAAAGTCTTCACATCAATGTTCTCTTACGACTAGCGATGCTCTCTGCTTTCAAATGAAAGAAATACATTCGCCCGTTCACCTCTTCCTAAATAAAAAATTCGTGAATGTGCTAAAAAAGAGTTGTAAACTTACGGATATCCGTGATCTGTTTTGACGACAAATGGCATGAATGTACTGATATATCATAATGCATGCACCTTTTTGATACAGCAACGGAAATAAGAGCAGTCACAAATAAACTCTCTCAATACTGTTTTGATGTTGATGTAACAAGTATTCTCCATGCGTATATAATATATCGGCCAAGGTACGGGATGCATACGCAGCCGTCTATCGTCACCGATCATTGGAATAACATAAAAGAAAACCCCGTGTCGCAGTGGGGTCCAATTAAAAAGTACACTTTGTAATTCTCCTTTATCATGTTCATGCATATAATGTCAATGAATGTGTAGCGACTACATAGAACTAGCTGATTATTTCGTCTGCAGAGGGTTGAAGTTTTTTTTACAAGGGATTTAGTAACTTTGCTGCCAAGTGCAAGAAAGTGATTAGTGATTGATAACATGTGTATTTGACTGATCTAATACATGTATGTCCACAGAGTATAGTGTGTGAACATTTCACGTTAATTGAATGTTTTTTGGGGGCTGAGATATGAGCAAAAAAGTAAAGTGATATTAACTGACTCATTATAAGCTACTGACTTTGTACACGGCATGAAATTATCCCGTGGACAATTTTATATCTGAACACTTCAATCGTAAATATCTTTTGAAAGAAATTACAATTTGAAAAAACCGAAAGCTGCCCTGTGCTTTTAGTGTTAATATGAATAGTATAATGTATGAGTGAACCGCTAGAATTCCAAGTACGTTTCGAGGACTGTGAAAATGTTACTAATTCCCTTAAATGTATCCTGGTAATAATTGGTTACGCGATGACGGTCCAATTAACAAATACAAAACAAACATAATACGATGCATTGACATAAATGATGTACGTTCAGGAGCTACCCGTGGCTTGAGGCTCTTGACACGAAGGTGTCAATGGTAAGAGCCTTCCCCTTCTCTTTGGGGTATTCTGTTCCTCTGATTTATTGTCTTTGCATGCATCAGCATAGGCATCGTGCTGTCTGGCAGGTTCTACCGGCAGCGACAGTGTACTAACCGCGATATGCCGAATTTGAGCGCGCAGAGCCAGTTTAATAGTATATATCTCTCTTACAGCTAGCTAGCTCGTGATCGCATAGAGAATCTCCAAGCCATATAGAGCCTTGACTAAAGGCTAACTTGTTAATAGACGTGTAAGAGGGGAGGGGAGGGGGAGGGGTGGTGTCCGTCAAAAATTGTCGAAGCCGAGACAAAGACCACTTGTTAAATTGTGTCATCGGGGGCCGAGACCATTGGCTATGATGGTCGAGACTGCAAAAAAGTGGCTTGGAGACACGTTAAAACCCCCTAAACTCCGCCGCCCCCTGGGTAAGCCTATGTTTGCCCAGCTAGCCACCTGACGTCGGGCCGATGTCGGAAGTTGGTTGCCGGATGTCGGCATATCGCCGTTGGCTCGAGGTTAAAATGTCCGCCAGCCCAACATCGTCACGACGTCATTTTTGTGATATATTGGCATAACGTCATTTTCCGACAATGGCCCAACATCATCTCATGACATGATGTTGGGCCATTGTCGGAAAATGACGTTATGCCAATATATCACAAAAATGACGTCGTGACGATGTTGGGCTGGCGGACATTTTAACCTCGAGCCAACGGCGATATGCCGACATCCGGCAACCAACTTCCGACATCGGCCCGACGTCAGGTGGCTAGCTGGGTGTATACTACACACTGGCGTACCCAGGATTGTTTCAAGGGGGAGCACAATTTTCTGATGGCCATGGCACTCTGGGAGGAAGGTACGTGTCAACACAGTTCTAAGCTGAGGACTCTGGAATCCATCTAAATTGTTCGAGGACGGATCCGACCACAGGTTGAGGGTAAGCGGGGGGTGGGGGGGGGGGGGGGGGGGGGTTAGAGGACGAGGCCAATGCCACTTGTTATGTTGTTTCATCGGGGCCGAGACCATTGGTTATGATGGTCGAGACTGCAAAAAGTGGCATTGCGACCAGTACAAACATGTAAAGGGGGAGGGGCTTTGAACCCCCCAAAACAGTTTTCATGATCCCCCCCCCCCCCCCCCGGGTAAGCATACATGCTTGCATAATAGGAAAGAGTATTGTGGTACTGGGTTCGACTTGGTGGTATATACCACACACTGGCGTACAAGGATTATTTAAAGGGGCGGGGGGGAGGGGGGGGGGGGGGGTGTCCATCAACAATTTCAGAAGCCGAGACTGGGATCCATCTAACATTTTCGAGGCAGAGACCACATGTTGGGAGTAGTATAAGCGGGGGTGGGGGGTGGGGGGGCGAATTTAAGAGGGCGGGACCAAGGCCGAGACCATTTGTGACCCTCTTTCCTCAAACCCACATAATGTCGCCAGATACGTTTGTGTGTTACGAGCACGGGCGTAGCGACTTACGTAATACCTATTCATCAGGGGGGATGAATGAATAGATCATCCCCCCCCCCCCCCCCCCAGTTGAATGGGTATCAATGTCATGTCTACGCCCGTGGTTACGAGCCAAAATATATACATTTTGCAAAAAATAAAAAATTTAAACTTGACTTTACCTGAAAGTATAGTCTTTCATCTATCGACTGTTCAAATTTGGAGTCTTAAAGGATGCAAAAGTTGAGTTATAAGCAGTTATAAAAGCTCCTCCGCACCCCGCGCCTGTGTGACCCTAATCTTTAGAGCCTGTTTTCTCCTTATTCGGTAAAACTAGACTCGCTCACTCTCCTACTTTGTATTGCTTTTTTAATAGGTTATACTGGTCTGAATTTGATAAGTTATGTATCATATTAAAGCTTAGAGTCTATTCTTTATAACTACCTATGTACAACAGTCTAAACTCATTCTGGTCAAGATTTGGGGGGTTTGACGGTGGGCGGTCACATTTGTTACGATGGTCGAGACCGCTAAAAAGTGGCCTCGAGACCAGTAAACAACATTTAAGGGGGGAGGGGGGTTAACATCCAAAAAAAAGTCACGTTTTCATCAAAGGAGGGGAGGGGGTTGAGCCTCCCCCCCCCCCCCCCCCCCTTCTGGGACAACTTTAAAATGAGTTTAAGAAAAGCCGTGTGATCTCTGAGGGACTCCAGAATTGACTTCAACATTGTCTGAAAGCATCGTTGAATACCCCCTCAGGCCTCATTGGTCAAGCTTGTTACCCAAGAGGGAATTGTCTACCTTCTCGAAGGCTTTTGCAAAGTCTATGATGTCTGCTTTATATTGCCCCTCCTCCCTTCCTCCTCCTTCCACATTGTACCTCTCCCCCAACTCTTCCTCCCTGCATAAAATCTCCTATCCATACTCATCATCTTGACCTCTTCCTTCGCCTTCTCCTTCTACTCCTCCTATCCCCCTCCTCTTCTCCCTCCCTATCCTTCCTCTCCCCTTCCATCGCCCCATTTTCGAATCCACCTCCATCATCCTCCTCCTTCTTGTTCTTCTCTCCATCATTCCAAATTATCATCCTTGGTATCCACTTTCTCCTCTCTCCTCCTTTTATACATTCGTCCTTCTCTCCCTCGTTCATGTATCTGACCACTCCGTCTTTTCCCCCTTCTCTCCAATATGTTATTCGATTGACATAATGTCGTGACTTTAAATGAAACAGTAAGTATAACTTCCAAAGGAAAACACGCAATTTCTTGATTAAATGTGATTTAATTGTTAATTCACCGCAGTAACAATTTAGAAAACAGACGAGGCACTCATGATACATCGTTACTCACTATACATCGAGTACATCACTATATCATTATGCAGGACTTTACGTGAAACAATATTTATCACTTCCAAAGCAAAGGCAGGCAATTTCTTGATTAAATATAATGTTATTGTCAATTCAACGCAGTAACAAGTCAGATAACAAAAGGGATACGCATACAACATTGTACATTTGAATGAAAGAAGACACGAAAGGAACATTTTAAATTATCAATGCTTGACATTGCCATTACATGAAGATGGATAATTACTTGGAATACTATACAATCATGCTCAAATAAACAGGTAGTGCCCCAATCACATGACATTATACCTGAAAAAGCCTTTCCATAAAAATAGCCACGTTATGGTAATTTTGTACAATGCAATGACACGGGGCTATTTTGATCAAATCAAGTTTAGTCTGTCATTAAAAGTGTATGCTCTTTCAAATTTGACACTCAGTTTGTCATTACCTCACAACAAAATAATTATCTCATGAAGCGCCCTCTATACCAAAACTTAACTACCCCGGTAAACACGAATTGGTAGTCGATACAAAATTGTATTATTTTATAGACGACATAAGCCTGACTGCTAGACTTAAAAGTGATTGTCTTATCATTGCATCATTTGGTCCACCCAGGCTTGCCGTGTATCTCATTGAGTGCCAAGCTCGCATTTTTGCGAGTTACAATTACCTACAAATGCCATAGAGCATTTCACATTTCTGGCACTTTAAGAGATATATACATTGGTATATTAACATGTATCGATTAATTATCACGAACATAAAATTAATTGCGCTGAGCCAAAATATGGCGCAATGCAACATGTTGGGCAGGGATCAGCGAACCCATTCAGGAGGCGAACTATATGTGATTTGCGCCATCTAATCGCACAATCAATATCGTGTCATGTTTTGGGGAAATACATGATTTGATCATATTAAAATAAAGTGCAGGCTGGGGCCATTCTCATGAAAACAAACAAGCTGTTAATTAATATTCTAATCATTGTTAGATGCATGTTTTTCAATGATTTTTTTATAATTTGGTTACCTAGGTAATCATGCATTTCTTTCAAATATTTCAATATTTTGAAACTAAATTAATATTGTGTTACATACGTTTTCCTTTTTTGTTTTCTTAATTGAATCTTACATAAATTAACCTAAGATAGTATGGTTTAACAAATATGCCCCCTCAAAATCTAGACTATCGGTTACTTCCACATCATAGTCAGCTTGTTAAAAGCACCCTGCAGATACCATCTTCTAATCGTATTCGACGTTTGGGTACAGTTTTTGATGAGAGGGGGCCTCAAGAAGCAATATCTTTGATATTAAAGTAAATTGAAAAATTGTAATATTTGAAGCAAACAAATAAATACATACAACACATACACAAAATTGTATAACATTAACCTGATTAAACAACATTTAACGCAATACAAACTAAATGTGCCTTTATCTGTGTACAATTTTGGTTATATGAAAACACACTATATTAACATTTGTGCACGGCAAGGCAATTTTGGTTTTATTGATGTCTCTTCAAAGCCAAACATCATTCATGGGAAAGTTACGGGAAACCAACTTTTTGCCAAACTAATTAATCATTGTTTCCAATATGTATAATTATCTCTATTTTGTTTGTATTATAGGGATAGTTGAGTATTTGTCAAACTTAACTTTAGTAACAAAAACCAGCACCATTACGGTACAAAGTAATAGTTATAACCTCACCATGTTCGAAAAGTATACACAGTTACAAACGACTATTAAGTAAAACCCCTTTTTATCATTAAAAAAAGAGCCGTTACAACTCAAGACGGCGCTATTTAAAAGAAAATCATTGGTTTTAGCCTTTTTTCATACAAAATTGTGCATTTAATGTTTGTTAAAATAATGATTCAATAGATATATCATCAAGGACTTTTTGAAAACCTATTCTGATTTTTTTCAAAGTAGTCTTTGAGCATTTGTTGAATTTTTTCTAAAAAGTCTAATTATCGCCCGGTGATTGCCGGTGAAGAACATTTTGAACACAAATATATTTATGGATATTCAGCCGTTTCTGAACCGATTTTGATCAAATACAGTTTATTCTGTCTCTAAAATTGTATGTTCTTTCGAATTCGACAGTCAGTTTTTCAATATCTCACATAAAAAAATCGGGGGCACTTCGGGAAATACCAATACTCAACACTACTTTTAATACAATTCATTTGTAATGTTTTGTTGGAAGCAAGAATAAATTGACATTGAAATTGAAAATCATAACGGTTGAAACAGTATATATATACAAGAGGGTTCACATGGTTACATCTAAACCATAAGATCGTCACATGCAAAAACATATTAAAGGGGACCACCAGGCAAAGGACAACACATTATTATATGTTTTGGTATCGTTTTGTGATATCAAATAGATACCCAACATTTTGCAAAGGGTTGTGTAATTCATGTGTTGTTTCTGCAATTAATGTCGGCAAATGTAAGATCTCAGGGTAGAAAGGGAACTACGGCGTTTGCAGGAGCCTTCGCCTTAATGATGTAGTAAGCACCGACCAAGGCACCCGTTACTACGGCAGCTCCAGCGACGGTCCCGCCGGCGATAGCGGCTACTCGTGCCGAGGACCCAGGGTTAGCTGCGAGGAGATAAAAGAACGGAGAGCACATGATATAATATTATACAACTAACCTCAACACTTACCTATTTCACTACGAGCCTGTTCGGGCAGGTGAAATAAACACTGACATTTTACTTGCCGAAACTGACAATGTAATTGTGCACTTACTTCTAGATTCATTGTTGATATTCATTGTTGATTTGAAACATTTTTATACTGTAGTCAAACTTAAATGGACCGCGTGTGATACAATCTGACAAAACTCACATCGTTCAGAAGAAACCTATCCAGTGATATTGGGATAATTACTGAAGTCTTAAATATCACCAAATATCAAATATCAAGGAATTAATGGATTCCTTTAAAGTAGAATGGTATCCTTTTATATAAATAAACTACAATTTACTAAGTATTGATACAACAATAATATTGATCAACTACGTACAATATACACAAATTATCGTAGCAAAAACAAAATAGATAAACAGAAAAATAATTGGCTTTAATTCAAATCTGATTGATTTTTGTCTTGATTATTGTTTCATAATTTATGATCCTTAGTTATAAACTTTATTCACGAACTATTTTTACGTTCTCTGTTGTCTCCTTATAGGAGAAACTGAAACTGTACTGTATACATTAAACATTGGACTACACAGTGATTTGTTTTGTTTTTATGTTTTTTAAGAGATTTATTTTTTTCTTCAAATTTTCCAGTTTGTTCTTTATTTCAGCTACAATTGAATATCACATCATCTTTTCTGATTAATATTTCCCTATTTTATTGCCCTAAATCATGTTCGTAACAACATATATATATATATTTGGACAAAGTGCATACATAACTGTAGCGTATGCCTACACAAGTTGAAACATTTTCACTATTAACTCAGAAGCGCAATACTAATATCAAATTAGGATATGAAATATTTAAGATGGACATTTGGACTGATCTAGGTATACCCAATTTTGGTGTCCTTTTTAGGTGACGCGACATACCGAACTGGAATCTTCTCCAAAGGAGCTTAAAGGTAGCTAGTATGTTGGTCGTTTTTGTATTGTATAGTAATTGCACATCTACTTAACCCTTGGGGATGAATCAGTCTACAGTTCCTTAAAATAATGGAGTTAAAGCACAATGAAATAGTCAGCGTACGATAAAGCAACGCGAGTTACTACCATGGAAATGCAGAACTATTTTATCCAAACAAAGTATAATCGTCGCTATTCCCCTACCTGTGACTGTTGTCGTTGCATCGCTACTCGCAGTGGAAGACGTGGACTCGTTTCTCCCAGACGCCGCCGAAAACGAAGAGAGCGATGCTGATGACGTCACGTTATTGTCCGAGTCGGTCGTCGCAGCCGAAGAATAGCCGAAGAACGTAGAAGATGACACGTTCATTGTTGGTGTGACGGTGATATCTGTCACAATAGCGTTGGTTGCTGATGTGCCGCTGGTGACGGCAGATGATGCAACGGTGGCGGAGGAAGCGGCGGAAATCGGCGTAGCAACGCCAATCGATGTGGCGGGCGGCGGAGAATCTGTAACAGCGCCGGCAGTAGTCGATAACGTAACACCATCGGTTGTACGAGCACCGTTTATTGTTGCTTCTGGTGGTGATGATGGTGATGGTGTGGATGATGTTGATGATGTTGGTGATGTTGTTGTTGTTGAGGGTGGTGGTGAAGGCGTCGGTGCTGATGGTGATAGCGATGCTGGCGGTGTTGATGTTGTTGGACTAGGTGTTGTTATTGGTGATGTTACTGGCGGTGATTGTGTGGTTGGTGCTAATGTCGTAGGTGCTGCTGTTGTAGGTGCAGCTGTTGTATGTGCTGATGTTGTAGTTGTAGATCCTGTTGTTATTTGTGTTGCTGATGAAGGTGATGTTGTTGGTGCTGCTGTTGTTGTAGGTGCATATGTTGTAGATGCAGCCGTTGTCGGTGCAGCTGTTGCAGGTGCAGCTGCTGTTGGTGCCGCTGTTGTTGTTGGTGCTGCTGTTGTAGGTGCTAATGTTGTAGGTACAGATGTTGTAGGTGGTGTTGTTGTAAGTGGTGCTGTTGTTTGTGCAGCAGTTGTAGGTGCTGCTGTTATTGGTGCTGCTGATGAAGGTGATGTTGTTGGTGCTGCTGTTGTTGTAGGTGCATATGTTGTAGATGCAGCCGTTGCCGGTGCAGCTGTTGCAGGTGCAGCTGCTGTTGGTGCCGTTGTTGTTGTTGGTGCTGCTGTTGTAGGTACAGATGTTGTAGGTACAGATGTTGTAGGTGGTGTTGATGTTGTAGGTGTTGATGTTGTTGGTGCCACAGTTGTAGGTGCTCCTGTTATTGGTGCTGCTGATGTAGGTGACGATGCTGTAGATGCTGCTGTTGTAGGTACTGCTGTTGTAGGTGATGGCGTTGTAAGTGCTGATGTTGAAGGTGCTGGTGTTGTAGGGGATGCTGTTGTAGGTGCTGATGTTGTAGGTGATGGTGTTGTAGGTGCTGATGTTGTAGGTGATGCCGTTGTAAGTGCTGGTGTTGAAGGTGCTGGTGTTGTAGGGGATGCTGTTGTAGGTGCTGATGTTGTAGGTGATGATGGTGTAGGTGCTGATGTTGTAGGTGCTGATGTTGTAGGTGCTGGTGATGTAGGTGCTGATGTTGTAGGGGATGCTGTTGTAGGTGCTGATGTTGTAGGTGATGATGTTGTAGGTGCTGATGTTGTAGGTGATGCCGTTGTAAGTGCTGGTGTTGAAGGTGCTGGTGTTGTAGGGGATGCTGTTGTAGGTGCTGATGTTGTAGGTGATGGTGTTGTAGGTGCTGATGTTGTAGGTGATGCCGTTGTAAGTGCTGGTGTTGAAGGTGCTGGTGTTGTAGGGGATGCTGTTGTAGGTGCTGATGTTGTAGGTGATGATGTTGTAGGTGCTGATGTTGTAGGTGCTGATGTTGTAGGTGCTGGTGTTGTAGGTGATGGTGTTGTAGATCCTGCTGTTGTTTGTGTTGCCGTCGAAGGTGCTGTTGTTGGCGATGCTGTTGTTGGTGCTGCTACTGTTGTAGGTGCTGTTGTTGATGTTGCTGGTCCCGGCATTCCTGGTGGTGCGAGCACAAATTGGATGAGGCACATGATGAGCAACCATCTCACCGTGGTAATTATTGGCCAGCTTGACTCCATGTTGAGAAGTTTATCTGTCCAGTAGTTGATAGAAAGTAATGCGGTGTATCAATTTTTATAATACAATATTGATAGAAACAAAAGCAAGGTATCATATTTTAACTATCTAAATGCGTATTTTAGTTTTGTAATTGATGTGTATAATTATCAATAAACCGAACATTATCATTATCTTCACTATCAGATTATACGTGTTTTTGTTTATATTAGGAGTGGCATTGTATTTACCAATAATTCGATACTAAACCAGCTTAAATGTGCTTTCGTTAATTCCTAAAATCTTCAAATAAATCTGTAATTGCAACGGAACGTGTTAAAGTTGTTAAAATGTTGCTCGATGCTTTGGAAAGTAAAACAAAACAATAATTTCCTAGCTCTTCGCGGTTGGATTTATTTACGTGAATATGCGGTTGAAGAGTGGTGTAGTCATAGTCATTCACCTATGCGATCTGTTGTAAGAGCAGGAAACTGACAGATGACATTGATGCACCAACTAATTGTTCGGAAATCTCGTTTTAATGAATGTACGCGAAATGTGCTCTGGAAGAGCTCAATAGTCTTTGATTTCTGCGGTATGTTTATATGACGACGGTTGTCAGGTAGTGCAGACAGATCATGGATTAAACACCCTTTTGATACAAAATGCGGAAGCTATTATATAGCAGTTAACTCGTCCACGACTATTTTTTTAAATGTTGATGTGACAATTATTCTTCATGCATAGAACTCGGCCAGGGTATGCCTCTGGAGCAGTAGTGAATGGGTTGATTTGGCAGCACTTCATCGGTTTTAACATGTTCCCTACTATATGTTGCAACATCGCATGAAGTTGATACAGGGCCCACAAATTACCAGTAGGCGATGAGTCAAAAAGTAAACCCGTTGGCATAATGGGGGCCAATAGAAATTACGATTATAGAAATTGTGCAAAACTGAAACTGAAACATAGCCAGTTTTGGAACAATATATATGCATTATATATGCAGGGGAATTGATTTTCATAGAGGAGAGGTGGGGGGGGGGGGGGGGTAAGATGCAGTGGGCGGTGCTTATTGATAGGGGCACCCCAGTAATTTGCGGGCATTATCCGATGCGTTTCATTGATTGACGCATTTCCATATCATTGGGGTGGAGCTAGAGAGAATGAGAGGGGTAGACATGCAGTAGGAAGGAGGAGGATGGTTGAGAGAATGAGGAGAAATGAAGGAGGATGAATATAAGAATATAGATGAGGAATAAGGAACGGGAAGGGGGAGGGAGGAGGAGAATGTGAGGGGGGGGGGGCAGGTCATGGTGAGGTTCAGTAGGAAGCGAATAATGACGGAAAGAAGAAGAGGATGTCATGAAAAAGAAGGGAATGTGATGAAGACGGATATGGAGGAGGAAGAGAAAGAGGAGAAGGAGGGAAGATGTAAGAAGTGGAAGCCGTAACAGGTAACACTAACCAACGTAACAACATCGCAATATATCTCTGCGCGTCTTTATCTCTCTGTGATGATAGAATGTAAATCACAATACAATAATCATATCACCGAGGTAGATTAGTTTTGTTTTCTCTACGCAAGGTGCGGCACACTATTGATAAATTCAACCCTTATAAAAATGAAACATCGGGAAATCTACGCCAGTGAAACTATTCGTTTCATTTGAAAGAAGACAAAATCCCCTACTCATCTCCCCGTGTGCATACATTAGATGATCAATTAATAATCATAAACAATAACTATTATGATACTGGGTTATCAACATTGACACCTATCTCTAAGGGATCAAAAGGTGTCACGTAATGATAATCTGGGGTAAAGGGTTTTTCATTGTACCGTGTTTGGGCCTGAGGGGATGTTCAGTGTCATGACTGTACATGGAGGTGCTGTTTTCAATGGCGGGGCATGCGGGGACCTAGAGGGCAATTGGGGGCCTAGGGGGCATTTGCGCCCCTGTGACAGGGACATCTGTCCAAATCGCTCCATATAACTGTGTGTGGTGTGCGTGTGTCATGTGTACAAGCAATATTTCGTGGCATATGAGTTTAATATTAATTTATTCAAGGTAATTGTATTTGATTAACATACACTACTTTTACGTTGTATGAGTGACGTCAGTGTGACGTCATGTATGAGTTAGTGTGTAGTATGTGTGGAGTATTGTTCTTGGTTGTCCGTGGGTTTGTTTGTGTATCTGTGTTTAAGTGTGTATGGGTGTCTCCATTTGTAGTAATACTAGCATACGGACAAGTTAGGATTTTAAACTGTCCGAATGCCGTCACTGTCAATTATCCCTAGCTGGACCCTGTCGCTTTGCCTTTTATTACCATGTTTACGGGAATATCTTACTCACCCCTATCCTCACTGTCTACTTCACCTTACAAACAAATCCTTTGTCTCATCTCAATTGATAGATCTGTTGCCTACCCGGCCCTCGGTGAAGAGGTGTTCTGGTCCAGCAGTCAGATATCCGCTCTTCTAGTCGGCGTCCCTCAGATCGTGACGATAATAGGTCCCCCCCCCCCCCCCCACCAAACCAATCAACCAACATATTAACTATCCGACCAACCAACGGACCGACGGACCGACCGACCTACCGACCAACCAACAGAACGACCGACCTACCGACCTACCGACCGACCAACCGACAAAACCATCCAACCATCCAACCAACCAACCAACCATCCAACCCACCATCAAACCAACCAACCAACCAACCAACCAACCAACCAACCAACCAACCAACCAACCAACCAACCAGCCAACCAACCAACCAGCCAACCAACCAACCAGCCAACCAACCAACCAGCCAACCAACCAACCAACCAACCAACCAACCAACCAACCAACCAACCAACCAACCAACCAACCATCATCATACAAAGAAACAAACTCTTTGAAGTCAACCCGCGAGCACGTATGCGCGAGCCGCTACGGTTGGGGTCTATGGTCCAGGGGCCAGGGTCAGGGACCCCTTGAAAGTTCTAGGGTAGGAACCTTTCACTACGCAGCTGCAGCTCCCCAATTCACAATTACGCCCCGGGCTTCCCCCGACCGCCTCATCTATATACTTTCACAATTGGCCATAGCTACGCTGGTGTGTTATTGCCAAACAGCGCCGATTTACTTTGACTGAGTTCATTGTGTAAACAATAGTATGCCTTTATAAGTAATGTCTGCACTCTCACGATAATGAACAAATACTCTTTGGCTCTGGCTACAACAATGGGTCTACTTTTTGGGCGATGATCGAAAGTCGCTAGTTTATTAAATGTTCCCAACTTACTTAATAACTACGCTCACTTTGTTTCCAACCGGTGCGCCACTTTTCCTCCTACCTACTTCGATGCAGTCTTGGCGTCGTCACACCAGATCAAAGAGAAAGCGATTATTATACAACTTTATCCCATTACACATTGGTTTATCCGTGTAAGACCTAGAACTGGCGATCAATTACAAAGTAAATATTATCAACATAGCAATAACAAAGGAGATTATTATACAATTTTCTTTTCCGTCACATGTTGATTAATCAGGGAATAATTTCGATCTGGCAATTAACCTTCTTGTCAACGTTGCATGTATAGAGCATCTTAATTTTAAACATCATCTTGTATGAGAACGTCATATTCGGTTTCAAGACGTTCGGAATTCAAATTTATCTATTTGTGTTGTATCTGCGAGGTCCATTCATGGAATCGTGAGAAAGGTCTGCCATATAGGCTAGTCTTCACAGTTTAATAGGACGAAAACGCCTTTAAGCGACGCTGTTTCGATATCAAATTAAAGGTAAGTAGATGACAATGATAATCAAAATGAAAACAAAACAAATATCTGAATTTGTTTGAGTAATATGATTCATGATAATCATGCCTGTCCGGATAAGATTTATGTTCGGGTCAGTTGCAATTTAAAGTTTAGAAAACTGGAATTTAGAATTTGGATTTGGATAACAATAACAAACCATGTATTCCATTATGGACCTGGTATTTCAAACATGTCATGCCTTTAAAGGTGTGATACTTCAAGTCATTATTTACCTTTTTCTCAAAAACTGGTCGGAGAAACTCGCACAAATGAAGTCAGCTATGCCATCAGTCTGTGTTTGAAAGGATATTTTAGTTTTGGTTTAAGGGGCGCTTCGATAAATATTTGTTGTGATGACTTGAAAGACTAAGTGCAAACTTTGAAAGAACAGACAATTTGCAAAACATAATCAACTTTGTTTAATCAAAATAGGTTCAGAAACAGGTAAATATCCATAAGTAAGTCCGATTAAAATAAATGTTTGGGACCAACTGTTATTCAATCACTTTATAAAATATTGACAAATCCTCCACATTTTCGAATATATTCCAAAAGTGGTTTTACTATTTTGTAAATCTCTTTATTCAATAATGATTTAACCAAACATCACATTCAAGTTTTGTATACAAAGGATTGAAACTGTCAGGTGTCTAGAGTGCGGCCACCTGTGTTAACCGCATGCTTTATCAATAAAATAGCCCTGTTACTTAATCGTTAACATGTTCTACTTCCATTCAAGCATATTCATTGCATGATATCTGTTAGTACCATTCAAGTTTCAGACACTCTGGTTGACCAAATTCCTTTACTATTTCTTTAATACATGTAATATGTGTAAGTCAATTTTTGTCAAACAAAATAAAATTACCAGGCATCTGAAATTAATGCTAACTTAGTAAACGCTACTTTCCTACATAACATGCTTGGGATAATCTTATAACAATTAGTGCAAAGTATTCTTGTTTGCAATCATGCAGATACTCGACATAATCATGGCGTCACGTTGGAATGTACTAATCCCGGTGAGATGGTTGTTAATCATGTGCCTTCTCCAGTCAGTGTTCGCACAACCAGGACAACCAGTACCAACAACAACAGCACCTACAACATCAGCACCAACACCAGCAGCACCTACAACATCGCCACCAGCAACAACAGCACCTACAACATCAACAGCACCTACAACATCGCCACCAGCAACAATAGCACCTACAACATCAGCACCAACACCAACAGCACCTACAACATCAGCACCAACACCAACAGCACCTACAACATCGCCACCAGCAACAACAGCACCTACAACATCAGCACCAACACCAGCAGCACCTACAACATCGCCAACAGCAGCAACAGCACCTACAACATCAGCACCAACACCAGCAGCACATACAACATCGCCACCAACAACAACAGCACCTACAACATCAGCACCAACACCAGCAGCACCTACAACATCGCCACAAGCAACAACAGCACCAACACCAGCAGCACCTACAACATCGCCACCAGCAACAACAGCACCTACAACATCAGCACCAACACCAGCAGCACCTACAACATCGCCACCAGCAACAACAGATCCACCAACAGCAGCACCAGGACCAGCAACAAATGCACCAACAGCAGCCCCAGGGCCAGCAACAACAGATCCACCAACAGCAGCACCAGGGCCAGCAACAAATTCACCAACAGCAGCACCAACAACAACAACAACATCCACAACAGGACCCACACCAGCAACAACAGTTGGATCAGCACCCACGCTGGAAGGAACAACATCATTCGGACCAACACAAACACAACCACCGCCAGACGGTACGACTGACAGTGCTACGCAGACTTATACCGCTTCGCCCGCAACGGATGCAAACAACTCTTCTACGACGCCACCCATTACCAACGCCTCAACTGCGTCGAATATGCCTTCCTCTGCAACCACACACTCAGTCACAGGTAATTACAGGGATCTAGTAACTTTGATGATTTGTGATAAACGTAATTAATGGTTAATAAAGGTTTTCCGATCAACTTTCGATTATGCCATTCAAATTGGTAATAGGAGCTAACAAATTCGCGCGATTTGCGATCGCCGTTTCAGGGCAGCATTCGAATTCGTAAATATTCGTTCAAAAATCACGTCGGAGCAAGTGAATTTGCACAAAGAGCATACCTTTTCATCAATGGTCATTCAAATTTGCATGTATATTATGCTGGCGCATCTTCGGTCATTCGAATTCGTGAAAGGGCATGACGCGTTAATTTGTATGCACCAAGTTGACATTTGGCTGCACATTCGCGAATTCGAGTGCCCATAATGTACCATACACCACAAAACGACCAATAAGTTGGGAAAACTGATTTTGCTGGTTTTCATAAAACATTAAAATATAAATCATTACATTTAAAATGGTATATCATTCGTCATATTTAGACTAAGCAAACCCTCTCAAAATGAACACCAAAGATATGGAATATGGCTGAAGCATTTTTAAAATAGGGGAGAAACGGGCCATTTAAAAGATCAGTTTCAATTAAAGCGCTGTAATAAGATCACATTTATTTGATGAAAAATAATATTTAAACATGATTTCCGATGCTCAAAATGTTACAGAAGCTAGATTAAGATATGCTTATTCAGGAAATACCAAAATCCTAAATCTCAGATTTTGAACAAAATTTGACTGTTTTAGCTAATAAAAGAGAAACTACCACCGCGCCATAACGGTCGTTTTGTGGTGTAAGGTCACATATATGAACTCGTGTGTCTATTCACGAAAGCTTATGGGTATGCAAGAACTCGTTTGCACTTATTCGGAATTTGAAAGACCGATACCAACGATTACGCGGCAATGCGTGAATTTGAATTACCCTTAATTAATTCGATTGAAAAAAGTGTCAAATTGAGCGGGAAACCCTATTTTGGAAATCACGTTACATGTTTGATCAACATAGGTTCAGAAACAGCTGAAATATGAATACATTTATATAACTGGAATATTTTTATGACCCACATTTATTTGATACATTTTAGCAAAATACCAATATGCCAAACATGCCTACTCATTATAGAAAACGAACCAACGAGGTTTGTTAATATTTGTTGATGATCTCTCTAGTAATGATTATTTTTACAAAACCGTTTCAACCAATATGTTGTTTTAGGGGTCCACTCTTTCCCTTGAAATGATATTCGAGACTTAAATCATTATAACACATTATTGCAATATTCTTTTGAATTACATGTGGTGATGTTTTCAAAGAAAAGGACACATGTTTAATAAGTTCAAAAAAGTTAAAATTGATGTCAGATTTGTATCCCCGATTGTTCGCGCAAATATCCGAATTCAAATACTTTGGAGTTGAATACAAAATCGTTGCGGAACGCTTTTTAATTCAATTTTCAATATTCATAATTAAACCTACTCGAAAGCCATGTTAATATTCTGCTACCTTAATACAACAAACAAGGCACAAGATGAGTTTCAATTGATTTTGGATGAATTTGTTCCACACCTTCTTCCCATGCATGTAGGTGCTTCCTTCTTGTCAGGCAGCACACGCGTCGCCGCGATCTCCGGGGGAATTGCTGCTGGTGTTACCTTTGTAATAGCGGTCTCAGTCACCATTGGCTGTCTCATCAGCAAGGCTAACCCCAACGCCGTTGCCTCAGCGGCGGGTGCGGCTGCTTAAAGGTTGTCGTGTGTGGGGCTGTAGGGACCTTGACACTATCATTATCGGGACTATAACCTCGATTAGAATTGTGCTAATTTGTTAGACCCTTTTGTCAATTCTTCTATTTTATTGTTAAGGTCACAATGTTTGTACGCACTGTGATCGAGGTCTATTTATGCGATAATACGCTCATCGAAGAGACTCAGAGCGCAAGTGAGTACTGTATGTTGTGTGTATACGCACGGTGTCACGGATTGATCCTTGGCCACTACTTCTTTAGAAAATGATCATTAATACACATTTGCTGCGAAAACATTATGCAGTGTGTTCACATGCATTATACTTATGTACACAGATATAAACGCGTGTCGTATTGAGTGACTTGCTCTTCAATTAAGTGAATAATTTAAACATTGCAATGCTCAAGATAGTTTTGGCTTGTTGTGATAAAACATTTTTATTCAAAAATTAAATACCATTTAAACTTAGTCCGGATAAATTAATGATTATACTGAACTAACACATCCAGAAAGCCGTGTTCTGTAAAAATTCACGACCCAGCATCTTGTTGAGACGTTCATAAACATTAAGAATTACGTTTATTTCTTGTCGTTAATGATTAAGTCGATTGTATACTTCGGCTTTGTGTAACTGATGTGAATGTTTATGGTGTGTTTAAAATGTTATATTTAATGGCGACACTTTGTTACCAACGTACACTGTCAATGTGCATGTAAATAATACTTCTCAGCCCATTCACTATACGAGATTATGAACTCCCCATAGTCCACCCCGTTCCCGTAAGCAATGGGTTAATACGCTTCGTTATATTGTATTATTAAATATGTTGACGTACACATATTACCGAACAAAAATATAGACATACCTAAATGTAATACTTTCAAAATAGTATTCTTTATTTAAACATATAGAGAAACTAACCATGAATATGTAGTATGAATGAAAAAGGGCAACACAAATGGGATTCCAACGGGATTCGAACCCGAGACCACCGGATTGCTAGTAATCCGGAGTATTATGTAAGACTGATGACATTGACGAATATGTGGTATTATCTGTTTCTTATTAATATGTAACATAATAAAACTCATTTTATTTAGAACATTTGTATACAACATTTAATTAGTTACAATGGTTACGTTTTAATCTGCCATCTCGACCAGTTAAACATGTTAAACAAATGTTTATAATTGTGGACAATTCATTATGTGTTTTAATGTATACAACTTTGTGTAAATGAGGTGACACATCAGTACTATCTGATTATGTGTGAATTGCGACCGCTGACGCATTTAAATTCATACTACTTTCATCATCATTGTGTGATATCTATTGTAATAATTGTTACTCACTTATAGTTTGTGTTGCAGTCAGTATTTTACGTGTATCTTTTCTACTTGCCAATTAACTTTTAATTGTTATAATCATCTTTGGAATGTATGTATGCGTTAGTATTGATAATAACATGATAATTAATCAAGATAGTGAGCTGATTGTGCACAAAAAACAAACAAAAAAAAAACCCTACATTTCTTGATTAAGATATTGAGCAAGTATTTTTGTTAGTTCATATAAAAGGGACCGTTGTTGTAATTCGAGACTATAATGGTTGTATCGATTTGTTTTGAGAGTGGCCAATTTAGATTAAACTATTGATAATAGTGATGGTGATGGTGATGGTGATGAATTGCTCATCTCGTGCATTGCAATGTATTTTGAATATCTATACAATGTATTGTAATATCAGTCTGCTGTGATTTGCTAGACAAGTCCCAACTGTACTTTGATATTGCGAAATAATATTACGTCATTGCTAACTTGGTAACCCTGAGTTGGGGAGCTAGTGATAATAGCTATGGTGCTGGTAATAAATTGATCATGCCATGTATTATGATGTTTTTTGTATTATTCTTTTTGCCGTATCATATATGAGACTAGTGTGACATCTAGTCCCCACTGTATTTCATATTGCGAAAACATTTTGAGTCATATCTAAATTGGTGACTGTGACGTGATTATTCAATAGAGCGACAAAGTACGTACATGAATGAAAAAGGAAGGGTTGGGGTGGGGGATGGGTACACGTACCCAGTACAATTCCGGTCTCCAAAAAATCAGGTCGATGCCATGACTTTAAATCATGTTACGTCATTTCTAAATTGGTAACCTGCTTGCGTGAAGGGAGGTTTTAAAGAGAGGGTACGTGCTGCTGCACCGAGTATGGTGGCTTAGCGGTTAGAGTGTCCGCCTCATGCACGGTAGGTCCCGGGTCCGAACCCAGACCGGGTCATACCAAAGTCTTTAAAAATTGGACCTTCTGCCTTCTAGCCAGGCGCTCGGCATTTAAAAAGAATGGAGAAGGGAAAGTTAATCACACGAGTTACCAGAGGACTTCCCCCCTTCTGTAGCTTTCGCTACATTTAGTAGACGTGTGACCTAGGGATAATAAATCGGAGATAGGCGCCGCATTATGTGCCAACATTGGCACGGGAAGGACTTTAACTTTAACTTTAAACGTGCTGCTGCTACAGTAATGGTTGGATTTCCATATGCTAGCTCGTGGTGGAAACATACTGCAAATCTAATTTTCCCCCAAAACAGGATGACGCCATGCCAGGAAGCAAAGAAAACAAATTAAGTAACATTTTGCGAGATCAAAATACAGTGGGGACTTATAATTTGATTCAGTACTCCTCTAGCTTTATCAGGAATCAAACGTGATCTATGACCGGTGCTTTATAATCCCTGACCTACACATATATATGTATCATATTGCAATCATGTTTTTTCTTATTTAATTTGTCATCATCTCGCGTTTTTAAATTTAAGTCACATATGTTGTGCATGTACCAGGTGTTCGTAGCCACTTGCTAGACCAAAGGGCGTCCACAGCTTCTCAAAAAGGGGGTGAGACATTGCAAAGAAGCAAAGCGACAGAGCGGAGGACGGCGTGGGAGGTTCCCCTCCCCCCCCCCCCCCCCCCTCCCCCAACATCCTTTCAGAGCACTGTAGGGATCTTTTGAATTTTGGGCTTGAAATTTTGCAATTTGGTGCATATCTGAGACATACAATTTGCATGATATGTAGTGCAGCTATGAAATCAAACATACATAACGTATGCAGACATAAACCAAAAGGGTGGGGAAAATCTACCTTCCAAAGTGAAGGATGGAAAGCATGTCTCCCCATCCCCTGCCTGTTGACGTCCGTACTTTGAACTTGGAAATGAGACTTTATTTATCAATTTCACGTCAAGACCTCGCCTTGCATTTCTAGTCAAGACCAGCAGTATCTTTCCATCATGAGTTGTTGCATGTGATTATACCACGTACGTTGTTCACTTATCTATTCACGCGCGCTAAACTTATATTTATGTAATGAATGATCGCTATCTGTAGATCAAGATCATTCATGGCAAAAAGAAAACTAATTATTGAATGCTATGAAGCAAGTAGGCAACTAAGTAAACACATGTAAACATAATTATGTAAACAAATAAACACACAGTAATAAACTATATGGAACAAGACACAGCATAATTATAGCATACTGAAGAACATGATCAGAGTGCGCGCGAGAACAAAGGATGGAAGAGAAAATAGGATGTTTAGGAAGAGGATCTAGAGTAAGGATAATAGGGACAAGAGTATGAATAGGGTTAGAGGAATATGAAGGAATTGGGGAGGTGGAGGAGATGAAGGATCATAATGTATGGGAGGAGGAATAGGAGGAGAAGAGCCATCAAATAATTCTCTGAATATCGAATGCAAACATAATCTATATACTGTATATAACACTACTTTCATGTACTGATAATCTGGGGCAGAGGGTTTTCTATTGTACCGTGTTTGGGTCCAAGGGAATGGTCAGTGTCATGCGTTTGCATGGAGGTGATGTTTTCAATGGCGGGGCTTACGGGGACCTAGGGGGTAACTGGGGACCTAGGGGGGCATTTGCGCCCCCTTGACAGGGACATTTGTCAAAATCGCTCCATATATGCGAGTGATATGCGTGTGTCATGCGTACAAGCAATATTCCGTGGCATATGAGTTTAATTTTAATTTATTCAAGCTCATTTTTATCAATTTAACCCAACACATGTTTACGTTGTGTGAGTGACGTCAGTGTGACGACATGTATAGGTTAGTGGGTAGTAGGTGTTAATTATTGTTCTTGGTTGTCTGTAAGTATGTATGTGTGTCTGTGTTTCAGTGTGTATATGATGTCTCCGTGTGTAGGAAAGCTAGTATACGGACACTGTCCGAATGACGTTACTGTCAATTATTCCTAGCTGGACACTCTTCCGAGCCTGTCGCATCCTCTTTTTTCACCATGCTTACACGGGTAAATTGTATTCACATATCTCCTCATCACTTTGGTATTTAGATTCTGTCTCATCTCTAATGATACAACTTTTACCCACCCGGCCGGGGGTCGAACATAAGTGCGTCCCTCAGCTGGTGACGATTTAAGGTGGGACCAACAAACCAATCAACCAACCGACAAACCGACCGACCTACGTATACCAACCAACCTTCCAACGAACTAACACACAAACAAACAAACAAACAAACACACAAACAAACTAACCAACCAACCAGCCAACCCACCAACCCAACAACCAACAAACCGTTCACCTAGCACACCGCCTAGGGCCAAAATACAGTCGTCAGATACGAAATTACATAACACCAGAAAGTACATGATTATCGGCTCTGACATAGGGGGAGGGGGGGATTCGAAGTCAACCCGCGAGCACGTTTGCGCGAGCCGCTACGGCTGGGGTCTATGGTCCAGGTGCCAGGGTTAGGGGCCCCTAGCGAAGTTCCATCAACAAGTTCAGACAAATATGTTCCAGAAAAAGAAATATATACTTTGAAAACGCATCACCATACTACAACATTGTGTATATGGGTCTGCATGAACGAAGACTACTAGTCCAGAGCGAACGAAACTTCGGCGATTCTATTGTCTCCAAACGTACGCGTCAATAGAATTGGCGCACTCGCAAATGTTGACACGTACGGAACCATGAAAAAATAATGGTTCCGTAAGTGGTTGTAATTAATTGTATTGTTTATGAAATACACAGCCCATTGCAATATGTTGGGTATCTATTTGATATGACAAGACGGTACCAAAACGTATAAGTATGTGTTGTTATTTGCCTGGTGGTCCTCTTTAAACATTGATTTGTTTTAAAGTTGAATAACAGTTTTGGGAAAAACATTTATAATTTATCAATATTGTTGAAGGTATCTAAAAAAGGCTTGTGTGGTAAAATCTTAACCTAAGCATCGTTACATGCAGAAATATCGGAAAAATCCAATGGCCGCACGTGAAATCTATACATCCACCGCCCCTTCGCACATGTCCGCGCCGCTAGCGCAGCTGCGCTGGAGGTATCAAAAGGCCAGCATACGGGCCGCAAACCGGAAAGCATATTTGGACCACGTGAACTTTTGCATGTAGCGTAGGCGCGATTCCGCGTTGGCGATAGATTTACTGTAAATAAATGTTACACTTTTGCAAATATATCCATTAGTAAGCGGTTTCCTGGCCAAATGTTTATAATCCCATATTAGTAAAGTAATATTCTTTCACATGGTTGATAATAAGAGCGTACATTTCATGTTTTTGTGCGTGGGGCGTTTACCACTACTGTCACTTTTTTTCTTTAAAGGGGACCACCAGGCAAAGGACAACACATTATTATATGTTTTGGTACCGTTTTGTGATTTCAAATAGATACCCAACATTTTGCAAAGGGTTGTGTAATTCATAAACAAAGCAATTAATTTCCACCACTTACGGAACCACTGCTATTTCCTGGTTCCATACGGGCCAAGCATTTGCGAGTGCGCCAATGCGTTCAGGCGTACGTCAATAGATTCCCGGATGATTCATTCGCTCTGCACAGTGCACTCTGGCTCTGCACGCATATAGTCTACCCAAGAAAATTATCCACATTTGCTGCTCTCGACCCAGGTGTATAAATGGGTACCCGGAAGGATGAAAAGGAGTTACTTAGCACTGTGTGCACCTACGAGGTTGCCTAGCTGGAATGCTCCCCAGGGAGGGGACAATGTGCATTTTGTGTGCTGGATTGAGTGCAGTATGTATATGACCGGGGTAATAATAGTGATGCGCCGCGAGCGTCGAAAGACGGAACGTGCGCTATATAAGTATCCACCATTATTATTATTTATTATTAATTCAGACCGCATGAACGCATGGTTGAGAATGGTGATGCGTTTTCCAATTATATATTTTTTTCTGAAAACATATTTTTGTGAACTTGTTGAAGGAATGGAATACTAAAGATGGTACCTTTCTATAATAAGAATATTATTGTTGGGTGGTGGTACCCTTTAAAGTAGAATCAAAACTTTCGGCTTACAAGCAAGCGCAACAAAAAGGAACCTTTCGCTACGCAACTGCAGCTCCCCATTTATTTACCCCCTTTCACAATAACACCCCGGGCCTCTCCCGACCCCCTTATCTACTTTCACAATTGGCCATAGCAACGCAGATGTGTTATTGTCAAACAGCGCCGATTCACTTTGACTGAGTTCATTGTGTAAACAATAATATGCCTGTATAAGTTATGTCTGCACTCTCACGACAATTACCACAGACTCTCATTGGCTCTGGCTACAACATTGGGTCTACTTTTTACGCCCCGATCGAAAGTCGGTAGTATATTTAATGTTCCCACTTACCCAATAACTACGCTCACTTCGGTTCCAACAAGTGCGACACTTGTCCACCTGCCTACTTCGATGCAGTCGTGGCGTCTTCAAACCAGATAAAAAAAGAAAGCGATTATCATACAACTGTATCACATTACACACTTATTTATCCGTGTAAGAACTAATATTTACGATCAACTTGTTGGTATATTTTGATCAGAAAGGAGGTTTTGTTTACAACCATTTTTTCTTCTTTTCTTTCTGTCACACATTGGGTTATCTGCTATAAACCCAGATCAGGCAATTAACTCGTATTGTTATCATTGAACGTATAGAGCATCTAAATAAATACAAAAAACATTCGCTTATAAAATATCGTCATTATTTTGTATCAAGACTTTCGGAAATTACATGCATGTTGCATGTACCAGGTGTAAGTAGCCAGTTGCTAGATCCAAGGGCGTCCACAGTTTCTCAAAAAGGGGTGGTACATTGCAAAGAAGCAAGGCGACAGACCAAAAGACGGCGTGGGAGGTGTTGCCCCCCCCCCCCCCCCCCTCCCCAACCACCTTTACACTGTAGGGAGCTTTTGCATTTTTTGGCTTGAGATCGTGCAATTTGGTGCATATCTGAGACAACAATTTTGCATTATATGTTGCGCAGCTATGAAATCAAACATACATAACGTATGCAGACATAAAACAAAAGGGTGGACGAAAATCGCCTCCACCTTCCAAAGTGAAGGATGAAAAGCATGTCTCCCCATCCCCTGGCCGTTGACGCCCCTACTGTCAAATTGGAAATGAGACTTCATTTATCAATTTCACGTCATGACCTCGCACCGCTTGTCTAGTCAAGACCAGCAGCATCTTTCCATCTTGAGTTGTTGCATGCGATTTTATCACGTAGCACGTACGTTGTTCACTAATCTATTCACGCGCGCTAAACTTGTATTTATGTAATGAATGATTGCTATCTGTAGATCAAGATCACGGCAAAAAGAAAATTCATTATTGAATGCCATGAAGCAAAAGTAGGTAACTAAGTAAACACATGTAAACATATATAAACAAATAAACACACAGTGATCAACAAGACACCGCATAATAGCATACTGAAGAACTAGTGTAAGGATAGTAGGGACAAGAGTGTAAGGATAGTAGGGACAAGAGTATGATTATGGTAAGAGGAATATGAGGCGCCGATTCACTTTGACTGAGTTCATTGTGTAAACAATAATATGCCTGTATAAGTTATGTCTGCACTCTCACGACAATTATCACAGACTCTCATTGGCCCTGGCTACAACAATAGGTCTACTTTTTGCACCCCGATTGAAAGTCGCTAGTTTAGTTAATGTTCCCACTAAACACTACGCTCAGTTTAGTTAATGTTCCCACTAAACACTACGCTCAGTTTAGTTAATGTTCCCACTAAACACTACGCTCACTTCGGTTCCAACAAGTGCGCCACTTGTCCACCTGCCTACTTCGATGCAGTCGTGGCGTCTTCAAACCAGATAAAAAAAGAAAGCGATTATCATACAACTGTATCACATTACACACTTATTTATCCGTGTAAGAACTAATATTTAATATCAACTTGTTGGTATTCTTTGATCAGAAAGGAGGTTTTGTTTACAACCATTTTTTTTCTTTTCCTTCTGTCACAGATCAGGCAATTAACTCTTATTGTCATCACTGAACGTATATAGCATCTACATTAAACAAAAAAACATTTGCTTATAAATAACGTCATTATTCTGCATCAAGAATTTTTGAAATTAACTTAAGTTATCTGCGTAGTACTGGCACAGATCATTTCTGGACTTCGTGTGAAAGGTATACCATATATTCTTCAAACGCCGTTAACCGACGCTGTTTGATATCGTACTAAAAGGTAAGTAGATAACAATGATAATCATAATCAAAACGTAACGAATATCTGAACAAAATTTGATAATATGTTCCATGATAATCGAGCTTATCAGGATAAGTTTAATGTTTGGGTCAGATGCAAACAAAAAACAGTTTAGAAAACTGGAATTTTGAATTTTGATTTGGATAACAATACAAAATTATGTATTCCATTATGGACCTGGTATTTCAAACATGTCATGCCTTTAACCTTATCAAGCCCAAGCTATTTTGGCGTTCCCAGGCCCAAGGGGGGGGGGGGGGGCTCATAGGGCCCCCCTCTCTAATTTCTTTATTATTCAATCAAACACTTTCATATTTGGCACATGTGTCGAGCAGGTCAAGCTCTACAAGTTGCAATCATAAACATTTTTAAAGGTCACCTTATTTAGGATAATATGATAACAAACATAGAAAATGTCAGAATATAGAAGTTTTGGAGCTGTTTTCGCCGAATGGACTGTTATCAAGTAGGCAAATTTAACTTTTCAACATAATTATGTAATATCACATATTCTGGAACATAGATCAGGACATTTCTGTGGAATTTGATGGGATTTAGAGGCCCATTAGGGCCGCAAAGTCATTGTGGATGTGACCTTCACACATATTATGAAACACATTACAGTACATGATAATTTACGTATGCAATTTCTTCAATTTGTACCCTATAAATTTTAGCCAAATGGATTGTTTTGATATCAAAATGTTTGTTGACATCATATAAAGAAACCCTCATTAGCAGATTTTAATCACAACAATATCATAAAAATAGATCAAAACTTTATATGGAAAGGTTGCTCAATTCAAATTTTGAAGAAAAAAAAATCGGAAAATTATGAGAAACTTAGTTTTTTTAGTAATTCTTATTATTTCTATTGTTTTCCGCCATTTTGTTCTTGAAAAACAAAGAAAAACAAAGAAAAAACAAAAACAAACAAGTGACATCTATTTTCTGATATTGTGACTTTACTTTTGTACAGTTTATATATTTAAAATAGAAAACACTTCAGAAATTTACACGATTTACTTGTTTAGTGCAAGGAAAACAAAATAATGTGGGCGTGGCAGTAAAAAATATGGTAGAGGGGGGGGCTCATTCAACCCCCCCCCCCCCCCTTGAAGTCAGCTATGCCATCAGTCTGTGGTTGAAAGGATATTTTAGTTTTGGTTTAAGGGGCGCTTGGATACATATTTGTTGTGAGGACTTAAAAGACTAAGTGCAAACTTTGAAAGAACAGACAATTTGTAAAACATAATCAACTTTGTTTAATCAAAATAGGTCCAGAAACAGGTAAATATCCATAAGTATGTCCGATTAAAATAAATGTTTGGGACCAACTGTTATTCAATCACTTCATACAATATTGACAAATCCTACACATTTTCGACTATATTCCGAAAATGGTTTTAATATTTTGTAAATCTCTTTATTCAATAATTATTTAACCAAACAACTCATTCTAATTTTGTATACAAAGGATTGAAACTGCCAGGTGTCTAGAGTGCGCCTTCTTGTGATAACCGCATGCTCTATCAAGAAAACAGCCCTGTTACTTAATCGGTAACATGTTCTACTACCATTCAAGCAACATTGCATGATAATTGTTATAATTTTTTTAAGTTTTAGAAACTCAAATTCTGGTAGGCCAAACCCCTTTACTATCCCTTTACTATGTTTAAGTCAATTTAAAACAAATACTAATTTACCAGGCATCTAAAATGCTAACTTAGTAAACGTTACTTTCCAACATAACATTCTAAGGATAGTGAATTGGTACAAAGTATTGATTTTTGTATTCATGCAGACACTCGACAGATACACTTCTCGACATGGCGTCGAGTTGGAAAATAATTATCTTGGTGAGATGTTTGTTGATCATGTGCCTTATCCAGTCAGTGTTCGCACAACCACCAATGGCTGCTCCCTCAGCTGCCTCACCTGCAACACCATCGGCACCAACGACAGTAGCACCTACAACAACATCGCCACCAACGACAGCAGCTCCTACAACATCGGCGCCAACGACAGCAGCACCTACAACAGTTGGACCCACATCAACAGCAGGGCCAGCAACAACTGTTGGACCGACAACAGCACCAGGGCCATCAACAACAGATCCACCAACAGCAGCACCAACGACAGCAGCACCTACAGCAGTTGGACCAACATCAACAGCAGCACCTACAACAGTTGGACCCACATCAACAACAGGGCCAGCAACAACTGTTGGACCGACAACAGCACCAGGGCCAGCAACAACTGTTGGACCAACAGCAGCACCAGGGCCATCAACAACAACAGCAACAACAGGACCAACACCAGCAACAACAGGTGGATCAGCATCCACACTGGAAGGAACAACATCATTCGGACCAACACAAACACATCAACCGCCAGACGGTACGACTGACAGTGCTACGCTGACTTATACCGCTTCGCCTGCAACGGATGCAAACGACTCTTCTACGACGCCACCCGTTACCAACGCCTCAACTGCGTCGAATATGCCTTCCTCTGCAACCACACAATCAGTCACAAGTAATTACAGGGATCTAGTAACTTTGATGATTTGTGATAAACGTAATGAATGGTTAATAAAGGTTTTCCGCTCAACTTTGCGATTATGCCATTCAAATTTATAATAGGAGCAAAAAAAAATCGCGCGATTTGCGATCGCCGTGTCAGGGCAGCATTTGAATTCGTAAATATTCGTTCAAAATCACGTCGGAGCAAGTGAATTTGCACAAAGAGCATACCTTTTCATCAATGGTCATTCAAATTGGCATGTAGATTACGCTGGCGCCTCTTCGGTCATTCGAATTCGTGAAAGGGCATGACGCGTTAATTGGTATGCACCAAGTTGACATTTGGCTGCACATTCGCGAATTCGAGTACCCATATATGAACTTGTGTGTCTATTCACGAAAGTTTATGCGTATGCATGAACTCGTTTGCACTTATTCGGAATTCGAAATACCGATACCAACGATTACGCGGCAATGCGTGAATTTGAATTACCCTTAATTAATTCGATTTAAAAAAGCGTCAAATTGAGCGGGAAAACCTATTTTGGAAATCACGTTACATGTTTGATCAACATCGGTTCAGAAACAGCTAAAATATGAATACATTTATATAACTGGAATGTTTGTATGGCCCACATTTATTTGATAAAATTTAGCAAAATACCAATATGCCAAACATGCCTACTCATTATAGAAAACGAACCAACGAGGTTTGTTAATATTTGTTGATGATCTCTCTAGTAATGATTATTTTTACAAAACCGTTTCAACCAATATGTTGTTTTAAATCATTATAACACGTTATTGCAATATTCTTTTGAATTACATGTGGTGATGTTTTCAAAGAAAAGGACACATGTTTAACAAGTTCAAAAAAGTTAAAATTGATGTCAGATTTGTATCCCCGATTGTTCGCGCAAATATCCGAATTCAAATACTTTGGAGTGGAATACAAAATCGTTGCGGAACGCTTTTTATTTCAATGTTCAATATTCATAATTAAAACTACTCGAAAGCCATGTTAATATTCTGCTACCTTAATACAACAAACAAGGCACAAGATAAGTTTCAATTGATTTTGGATGATTTTTTTCCACACCTTCTTCCCATGCATGTAGGTGCTTCCTTCTTGTCAGGCAGCACACGCGTCGCCGCGATCTCCGGGGGAATTGCTGCTGGTGTTACCTTTGTAATAGCGGTCTCAGTCACCATTGGCTGTCTCATCAGCAACAGCAAGGCTAACCCCGCCGCCGTTGCCCCAGCGGCGGGTGCGGCTGCTTAAAGGTTGTCGTGTGTGGGGCTGTAGGGACCTTGACACTATCATTATCGGGACTATAACCTCGATTAGAATTGTGCTATTTTGTTAGACCCTTTTGTCAATTCTTCTATTTTATTGTTAAGGTCACAATGTTTGAACGCACCGTGATCGAGGTCTATTTATGCGATAATACGCTCATCGAAGAGACTCAGAGCGCAAGCGAGTACTGTATGTTGTGTGTATACGCACGGCGTCACGGATTGATCCTTGGCCACTACTTCTTTAGAAAATGATCATTAATACACATTTGCTGCGAAAACATTATGCAGTGTGTTCACATGCATTATACTAATGTACACAGATATAAACGCGTGTCGTATTGAGTGACTTGCTGTTCAATTAAGTGAATAATTTAATCATTGCAATGCTCAAGATAGTTTTGGCTTGTTGTGATAAAAAAATTTTATTCAAAAATTAAATACTATTTAAACTTAGTCCGGATAAATTAATAATTATACTGAACCAACACATCCAGAAAGCCGTGTTCTGTAAGATTCACGACCCAGCATCTTGTTGAGACGTTCATAAACATTAATAATTACGTTTATTTCTTGTTGTTCATGATTAAGTCGATTGTATACTTCGCCTTTGTGTAAGTGATGTGAATGTTTATGGTGTGTTTAAAATGTTATATTTAATGGCGACACTTTGTTACCAACGTACACTGTCAAGTTGCATGTAAATAATACTTCTCAGCCCATTCACTATACGAGAATCTGAACTCCCCATATACTGAGTCCACCCCGTTCCCGTAAGCAATGGGTTAATACGCTTCGTTATATTGTATTATTAAATATGTTGACGTACACATTGTTAACCTCCATGTATTACCAAACAAAAAATATAGACATACCTAAATGTAATACTTTCAAAATAGTATTCTTTATTTAAACATATAGAGAAACTAACCATGAATATGTAGTATGAATGAAAAAGGCCAACAAAAATGGGATTCCAACGGGATTCGAACCCGAGACCTCCGGATTGATAGTAATCCGGAGTATTATGTAAGACTGATGACATTGACGAATATGTGGCATTATCTGCTTCTAAATATGTAACACAATACAAATCATTTTATTTAGAACATTTGTATACAACATTTAATTAGGTACAATGTTTACGTTTTAATCTGCCATCTCTACCAGTTAAACAAATGTTTATAATTGTGGACAATTCATTACGTGTTTTAATGTATACAACTTTGTGTAAATGAGGGGACACATCAGTACTATCTGATTATGTGTGAATTGCGACCGCTGACGCATTTAAATTCATACTCCTTTCATCATCATTGTGTAACATATATTGTAATAATTGTTACTCACTTATAGTTTGTGTTGCAGTCTGTATTTTACGTGTATCTTTTCTACTTGCCAATTAACTTTTAATTGTTATAATCATCTTTGGAATGTATGTATGCGTTTGTATTGATAATAACATGATATTTAATCAAGATAGTGAGCTGATTGTGCAAAAAAAAAAAAAAACACCTACATTTCTTGATTAAGATATTAAGCAAGTATTGTGTTAGTTCATATCAAAGGGACCGTGGTAGTAATTCGAAGAAATAATGGTTATATCGATTTGTTTTGAGAGGGGCCAATTTAGATTATACTATTGATAATAGTTATGGTGATGGTGATGGTGATGAATTGCTCATCTCGTGCATTGCAATGTATTTTGAATATCTATACAATGTATTGTAATAGTATAAATATATCAGTCTGCTGTGATTTGCTAGACAAGTCCCAACTGTACTTTGATATTGCGAAATAATATTACGTCATTGCTAACTTGGTAACCCTGAGGTGATTATAAGGTATGTGAATGAAGGGGGTTGGGGAGCTAGTGGTAATAGCTATGGTGCTGGTAATAAATTGATCATGCCATGTATTATGATGTTTTTTGTATTATTCTTTTTGCCGTATCGTATATGAGACTAGTGTGACATCTAGAGTTGGGGTGGGGGGATGGGTACACGTACCCAGTACAATTCCGGTCTCCAAAAAATCAGGTCCATGCCATGATATTGCGAAATAATATTACGTCATTGCTAACTTGGTAACCCTGAGGTGATTATAAGGTATGTGAATGAAGGGGGTTGGGGAGCTAGTGGTAATAGCTATGGTGCTGGTAATAAATTGATCATGCCATGTATTATGATGTTTTTTGTATTATTCTTTTTGCCGTATCGTATATGAGACTAGTGTGACATCTAGAGTTGGGGTGGGGGGATGGGTACACGTACCCAGTACAATTCCGGTCTCCAAAAAATCAGGTCCATGCCATGACTTTAAATCATGTTACGTAATTTCTAAATTGGTAACCTGCTTGCGTGAAGGGAGGTTTTAAAGGAAGGGTACGTGCTGCTGCACCGAGTATGGTGGCTTAGCGGTTAGAGTGTCCGCCTCATGCACGGTAGGTCCCGGGTTCGAACCCAGACCGGGTCATACCAAAGTCTTTAAAAATGGTACCTTCTGCCTTCTAGCCAGGCGCTCGGCATTTACAAAAAATGGAGAAGGGAAAGTTAATCACACGAGTTACCAGAGGACTTCCCCCCTTCTGTAGCTTTCGCTACATTTAGTAGACGTGTGACTTAGGGCTAATGAATCGGAGATAGGCGCCGCCTTATGTGCCAACATTGGCACGGGAAGGACTTTAACTTTAAACGTGCTGCTGCTACAGTCATGGTTGGATTTCCATATGCTAGTTCGTGGTGGAAACATGCTGCAAATCTAATTTTCCCCCAAAACAGGATGACGCCATGCCAGGAAGCAAAGAAAATAAATTAAGTAACATTTTGCGAGATCAAAATACAGTGGGGACTTACAATTTGATTCAGTACTCCTCTAGCTTTATCAGGAATCAAACGTGATCTATAACCGGTGCTTTATAATCCCTGACCTACAAATATATATGTATCATATTGCAATCATTTTTTCTTATTTAATTTGTCATCATCTCGCGTTTTAAAATTTAAATCACATGTTTGTGCATGTACCAGGTGTTAGTAGCCACTTGATAGACCCAAGGGCGTCCACAGCTTCTCAAAAAGGGGGTGTGGGAGGTTACCCCGACCCCCCCCCCCCCCCCCCCCCCAACATCCTTTCAGAGCACTATAGGGAGCTTTTGCATTTTTGGCTTGAAATTTTGCAATTTGGCGCATATCTGAGACATAAAATGTGCATGATATGTAGTGCAGCTATGCAATCAAACATATTAGGCTATATAATGTATGCAGACATGAAACAAAAGGATGGGGGAAAATCTCCTCCACCTTCCAAAGTGAAGGGTGGATGTATCCCCATCCCCTGCCTGTTGACGTCCGTACGGTGAACTCGGAAATGAGACTTTATTTCTCAATTTCACGTCAAGACCTCGCCCTGCATTTCTATTCAAGACCAGCAGTATATTTCCATCATGAATTGTTGCATGTGATTATACCACGTACGTTGTTCACCTATCTATTCACGCGCGCTCAACTTATATTTATGTAATGAGTGATCGCTATCTGTAGATCAAGATCACGGCAAAATGGAAATTAATTATTGAATGCCATGGAGCATGAAGGTAACTAAGTAAACACATGTAAACATATGTAAAACAAATAAACACAGTGATAAACTATATGGAACAAGACACCGTTTAATTGCATACTGAAGAACATGATAAGAGAGCAAGAACAAAAAAGACGAAAGAGAAAATACGAGGTTTAGGAAGAGGATCTAGGGTAAGGTCAATAGGGACAATAGTATGAATAGGGTTAGAGGAATATGAAGGAATTGGGGAGGTGGCGGAGATGAAGGATTAGAATGTATGGGAGGAGGAATAGGAGGAGAAGAACCATCAAATAATTATCTGAATATCGAATGCATAATGAATCTATAACACTACTTTCACGTACTGATAATCTAGGGCAGAGGGTTTTCTATTGTACCGTGTTTGGGTCCGAGGGAATGGTCAGTGTCATGCGTTTGCATGGAGGTGATGTATTCAATGGCGGGGCTCACGGTGACCTAGGGGGCAATTGGGGACCTAGGGGTGGCATTTGCGCCCCTATGACAGGGACATCTGTCCTAATCGCTCCATATAACTGCGTGTGTCATGTGTAAAAGCAATTATATTCCGTGGCATATGAGTTTAATATTCATTTATTCAAGCTCATTTTATTAATTTAACCCAACACATGTTTACGTTGTATGAGAGATGCCAGGTATGACTTAGTGGGTAGAATGTGTGAATTATTGTTTTTGGTTGTCTGTAAGTATGTATGTGTGTCTGTGTTTCAGTGTTTATATGTGTCTCCGTGTGTAGGAAGGCTAGAATACGGACACTGTCCGAATGACGTCACTGTCAATTATCCCTGGCTGGACACTCATCCCAGCCTGTCGCTTCCTCTTTTGTCACCATGATTACACGGGAAAATCTTATTCACATATCTCCTCATCACTTTGGTATTTAGATTCTGTCTCATCTCTAATGATACAACTTTTACCCACCCGGCCACCGGGAAGAGGTGTTCTTGTCCAGCGGTCTGATATCCCCTCTTCTAATCGGCCCGGGTTCGAACATAGGTGCGTCCCTCAGAAAGTGACGATTTAAGGTGGGACCAACACACCAATCAACCAACCGACAAACCGACCGACCTACGTATACGAACCAACCTTCCAACGAACTAACACACAAACAAACAAACAAACAAACACACACACAAACTAACCAACCAACCAGCCAACCCACCAACCAACAAACCATCCACCTAGCACACCGCCTAGGGCCAAAATACAGTCGTCAGATATGAAATTACATACCACCAGAAGCTATCTAATCATCGGCTCTGCCATAGGGGGGGGGGGGGGGGAGGGGATTTGAAGTCAACCCACGAGCACGTATGCGCGAGCCGTCTATGGTCCAGGGGCCAGGGCTAGGGGCCCCTAGCGAAGTTCTAGGCAGTGGAGCCTTTGGATCCGGCCCGGGGTCGAACATAGGTGCGTCCCTCAGCTAGTATCTATTGTATCTACTTTCTATTGTCTCCAAACGTACGCGTTAATAGAAGTGACGCACTCGCAAATATTGGCACGAACGGAACCAGGAAACAATAATTGTTCCGTAAGTGGTTGTAATTAATTGTATTGTTTATGAATTACACAACCCATTGCAATTTGTTGGGTATGATATCACATTGTTACATGCAGAAATATCGGACAAATCCAATAGCCGCACGTGAAATCTATACATCCACCATCCACATGTCCGCGCCGCTAGCGCTGCGCTGGAGATATCGACAGGCCAGCATACGAGCCGCAAACAGTATCAGCATATGCGTACCACGTGGACTTTGCAAGTACCGTAGGCGCGATTCCGCGTTGGCGATAAACTTACTGTTAATTAATGTTATCATTTTGCAAATATATCTATTAGTAAGCGATTTCCTGGCCAAATGTTTATATCCCATTTAGTAAAATTATATTCTTTTACATGGTTGATAATAAGAGGGTACATTTCATGTTTTGTGCGTGGGGCGTTTCCCACTACTGTAATTTTCCCTTTAACATGTTTAAGGTAGAATACAAACTTTCGGCTTACAAGCAAGCGCAACAAAAAGAAACCTTTCGCTACGCAACTGCTGCTCCCCAACTATTTGCCCCCTTACACAATAACACCCCGGGCCTCTCCCGACCCCCTTATCTACTTTCACAATTGGCCATAGCAACGCAGGTGTGTTAATGCCAAACATCGCCGATTCACTTTGACTGAGTTCATTGTGTAAACAATAATATGCCTTTATAAGTTATGTCTGCACTCTCACGACTCACAGACTCACAGACTCTCATTGGCTCTGGCTACAACAATGTGTCTACTGTTTTCACCCTGATCGAAAGTCGCTGCTTTTATAAAATATTCTCACTTACTCTATGACTACCCTCACTTTGTGCCCAACAGGACGGTGCGCCACTTTTCCTCCTGCCTACTTCGATGCAGTCCTGGCGTCGTCACACCAGATCTAAAAGAAAGCCATGATTAGTATACCACTTTATCCCCTTACACATTGGTTTATCCGTGTAAGACCTAGAGTTTGCGCTTAACGTTTTGGGTACATATTAATTATTAAGGAGATTATTCTACAACTGTTTTATGTCACACATTGGTTTATCTATTTAAAACCAATATTACGCGATTAACTCTTAGTGTCATCATTGAACGTATAGAGCATCTATATTTAACATTGCATTCGATTGGATGAGAACGTCATTATTCTGTTTCAAGACTTCGGAATTTAACTTAAGTAATCTGCGTTGTACTGGCGCAGACCATTTCTGTACTTCGTGCGAAAGGTGTGCCATATATTCTTCAAAGGTTAATAATTAGGAAACGCCGTTAACCGACGCTGTTTGATATCGTACTTAAAGGTAAGTAGATAACAATGCTAAGCATAATTAAAACAAGACAAATATCTGAACAAAATGTTACAATATGTTCCATGATAATCATGCTTGTCAGGATAAGTTAATATTTGGTTGTGATACTTTAAGTCATTATTTCCCTTTTCTTAAAAACTGGTCAGATAAACTCGCCCAAATGACGTCAGCTATGCCATCAGGATTTAAAGGCATAGTTTAGTTTTGGTTTAGGGGGATTTCGATAAATATTTGTTGTGAGGACTTGAAAGACTAAGTGCAACATTTGAAAGAACAGACAATTTGCAAAACAGAAAATTTTCAAAATATAATCAACTTTGTTTGATTAAAATAGGTTCAGAAACAGCTACAATATCCATAAGTATGTCCGATTGGAATAAATATTTGGGACCAACTGAAATTTAAGAAAATATTTACAAATCTATTTTGTAAATCTCTTTATTCGAAAAGTATTTAACCAAACATCTCATTCAAGTTTTGAAATACAAAGGATTTAAACTTCTAGGTGTCTTGAGTGCGCCCTCTTGTTTTAACCGCATGCTCTATCAAGAAAACAGCCCTGTTACGTAATCGACAACATATTCTACTACCATTCAAGCATCATTGCATGATATCTGTTAGTGCCTGTCAAGTTGTAGACACTCAAATTCGAGTTGACCGATCCCTTTACTATCCCTTTAATATGTTAAAGTCAAAACAAAATTTACCAGGCATCTAAAATACTAACTTAGTAAACGTTACTTTCCTACATAACATGCTAGGGATAGAGAATTGGTACAAAGTATTTATTTTTGTATTCATGCAGACACTCGACCGATGCACTTCTCAACATGGCGTCGAGTTGGAACATAAATATCTTGGTTAGATGTTTGTTGATCATGTGCCTTATCCAGTCAGTGTTCACACAACCACCACCATTTGCCTCACCTACAACAACATCGGCACCAACGACAGCAGCACCTACAATAGTTGGACCAACATCAACAGCAGCACCTACAACAGTTGGACCCACATCAACAGCAGGGCCAGCAACAACTCTTGGACCGACAACAGCACCGGCGCCATCAACAACAGATCCACCAACAGCAGCACCAACAACAGCAGCACCTACAACAGTTGGACCAACATCAACAGCATGGCCAGCAACAACTGTTGGACTGACAACAGCACCAGGGCCAGCAACAACTGTTGGACCAACAGCAGCTCCAGGTCCATCAACAACAACAGCAACAACAGGACCCACACCAGCAACAACAGTTGGATCAGCATCCACACTGGATGGAACAACATCATTCGGACCAACACAAACACAACCACCGCCAACCGCTACGACTGACAGTGCTACGTCGACTTATACCGCTTCGTCCGCAACGGTTGCAAACAACTCTTCTACGACGCAACCCGTTACCAACGCCTCAACTGCGTCGAATATGTCTTCCTCTACAACCACACAATCAGTCACAGGTAATTAAAGGGATCTAGTAACTTTGATGATTTGTGCAAAACGTAATGAACGGTTAATAAAGGTTTTCCCGCTCAATTGTTGCGATTGTGTCATTCCAATTAAAAATAAGATCAAACTAATTCGCGCGATTTCCGATCGCCGTGCAAAGCAGCATTCGAATTCGTAAATAGTCCTTTAAAATCACGTCGGAGCAGGTGAATTTGCACGAAGACCATACCTTTTCATCAATGGTCATTCAAATTGGCACGTAGTTTACGCTGGCGCCTCTCCGGTCATTCGAATTTGTGAAAGGGCATGACGCGTTATTTTGTATGCACCAAGTTGACATTTGGCTGCACATTCGCGAATTAGATTGCCCATAAATGAACTCCTGTGTCTATTCATGAAAGTTTATGCGTATACATGAATTCGCTTGCAATTATTCGGAATTTGAAAGACCGATACTAACGATTCCGCGGCAATGCGTAAACTTGAATGACCCTTAATTAGTTCGATTGAAAACGTGTCAAATTGAGCGGGAAAACGTACACAATGTGTATTATTGAGAAATAATGTGTCCACTGAGCAATGTGCGAAAATGTTACTTAAAATGGATGCTATATGCCCAAATTTGTATTGAGCGAAAATGCAGTCATATTCACTAGAACCATCATAATTTCGACATTGTTTCTAAAGCCCTTTAAAGGGGACCACCGGGCAAAGAACAACACATAGTTTTATGATTTGGTATCGTTTTGTGATCAAATAGATACCCAACATTTGGCAAAGGGTTGAGTAATTGATAAACAAAGCACCACCACTTACGGAACCACTAATGTTTCCTGGTTCCGCACGGGCCAAACATTTGAGAGTGCGCCAATGCTATTCACGCGTACGTTTGGAGACAATAGCATCCCGGACGATTCGTTCACTCTGGATAAATTAGTCTTCGTAGTTCAGACCCATGAACGCATGCTTTAAAATGGTGATGCGTTTTCCAATTATATATATTTTTGTCTGGAAACTTATTGTTGTGAACTTGTTGATAGAATTGACTACTAAAGGTGTTACCTTTCATTTATAAGAATATTATTTGTTGGTGATGGTACCCTTTAAAGGGGAACGTTCCCCATACAATAATGTTGATTTCATGATAGGATAGTACAGTTGCAAATAATTAATTTATGATTTACTGAAAAACAAAGTATAATATTTTAGAATCACGTTAAAAATACTTTTTTGATCAAAATCGGTTCAGAAACAGCTGAAATATTAATACATTTATCCAACTGGAATATGTGTATGGCCCACATTTATTGTATAATTTAAGCAAAAGAACAATGTAATGCCTTTACATGCGTACGCATTATATATATGAAATATTCCAACGAGGTTTGTTAATACTTGTTGATTATCTCTCTATTGAATGATTATTTTAACAAAACCTCTCATTCTTATTTTATGTTGTATTTTTTTCTCGAACAATCATTACAACCAGTTGTTTTGAGGGGGCCACTCTTTCCCTTGAAAATGATATTCGAGACTTAAATCATTATAACACATTATTGCAATATTCTTCTGAATTATATGTGGTGATGATTTCGAACAAAAGGACACATGTTTAACAAGTTCAACAAGTAACAATTTATGTCAGATTTTATCCCCGATTGTTAGCGCGAAGTATCCGAATACGGATACTTAGGAGTTGAATCAAAAATCGTTCCTGAGCGCTTTTCAATTACATTTTCAAAACACATAATTAAAAAGACATTTCAACAAAACCGAAACCGGTTGTATTAATCTGCTACCATTAGCCAAACAATAAGGCACAACATACATGCAGAAGTTCCAATTGATTTTGGTTGAATTTGACAAACTTAATGGATCACTTTAATTAGTATGTTTGTTCCACGCTTTCTCCCATGCATGCAGGTGCTTCCTTCTGGTCAGACAGCACACGTGTAGCCGCGATCTACGGGGGAGCTGCCGCTGGTGTTACCGTTGTATTAGTGGTCTCAGTCACCATTGGCTGTTGCATATGCAAAGCTAAAACCGCCGCCGTTGCCCCAGGGGCCGCGGGTGGGGCTGCTTAAAGGTTGTCGTGTGTGGGGCTGTAAGGGCGGTATGAACGTTCTTATTAACTAGGCTAGTAGTTTGTGCGTTTTGAACTCCTTGACACTATCATCATCGGAACTATAACCTCGATTAGCATTGTGCTATTTTGTTAGCCCCTTTTGTCAATTAATATATTGTACTGTTAAGTTCACGATGTTTCACTAATATGTATTATATAACTATATATATTGTACATTGAAAATATTAAACTGATCATTATTGACAATAAATCCATTTCATTTAATTTCATTTTACAGAGCACTGCACCAGTCCGCATTAAGGCCCGTGATCAAGCATTATCAAGATGGCAGTACCGCTGCCGCTGCACATGTGATAATGAATGCGAACCAACCTGGGGTATAATGTATGTAACTTATATAATTTAGTTACACACTATAGACTTAAACTAAAACATTTATTTTAACAAAATCTTATTGTTTGAAGGATTGTATTAAATCATTTTAATTTAGATTATTGCCATAAAAATACATACTTAATGTAAAAATATAAATGACATGTTACAAATACTTATAAAGCAGAGAACATAGTTTGATTCAAAATGCCATCTTATCCAAATGTCAGCTTTCTGATTGGAGAAACACATCTTGCTTTTCTTACAAATCATGGTATAGTCCAATATTGTCACAATTGATATAAGAGATAGATAGTTGGCAACATGAAGAAAACAAACTTAGAAATAGATAAAATACTTTATGACTGATATCCACATAAGATTTGCCAGTTATGTTAGATTAGCTTTATTTTGTTACAAACTGATAAAACATTGTATCTATATCATATATATCTCCAACGGTGGCGTCTAAATCCCGTTCAAGGGGAAAACTGTTCGATGAGGAAATCACACATATGTTTGTACGCACTGTGATCGTGGTATATTTATGCGATAATACGCTCATCGAAGAGACTCAGAGCGCAGGCGAGTACTGTATATTGTGTGTATACGCATGGCGTCACGGAGTGATGCTTGGCCACTACTTCTTTAGAAAATGATCATTAACTACTCATACATTTGCTGTGAAAACGCAGTGTGTACACAGATATAAACGCGTGTCGTATTGAGTGACTTGCTGTTCAATTAAGATAGTTTTGGCTTGTTGTGATACAACATTGGTATTCAAAATTAAATACCATTTAAACTTAGTCCGGATAAATTAATAATTATACTGAACCAACACATCCAGAAAGCCGTGTTCTGTAAAATTCACGACCCAGCATCTTGTTGAGACGTTCATAAACATTAAGAATTACGTTTATTTCTTGTCGTTAATGATTAAGTCGATTGTATACTTCGCCTTTGTGTAAGTGATGTGAATGTTTATGGTGTGTTTAAAATGTTATATTTAATGGCGACACTTTGTTACCAACGTAAACTGTCAATTTGCATGTAAATAATACTTCTCAGCCCATTCACTATACGAGATTATGAACTCCCCATAGACTGAGTCCACCCCGTTCCCGTAAGCAATGGGTTAATACGCTTCGTTATATTGCATTATTAATATTTTGACGTACACACTGTTAACCTCCATGCATTACCAAACAAAAAATCGACATACCTAAATGTAATACTTTCAAAATAATATTCTTTATTTAAACATATAGAGAAACTAACCATGAATATGTAGTATGAATGAAAAGGGGCAACAAAAATGGGATTCCAACGGGATTCGAACCCGAGACCTCCGGATTGCTAGTAATCCGGAGTATTATGTAAGACTGATGACATTGACGAATATGTGGTATTATCTGTTTCTTATTAGTATGTAACTTAATAAAACTCATTTTATTTAGAACATTTGTATACAACATTTAATTAGTTACAATGGTTACGTTTTAATCTGCCATGTCGACCAGTTAAACAAATGTTGATAATTGTAGACAATTCATTACGTGTTTCAATGTATACAACTTTGTGTAAATGAAGGGACACATCAGTACTATCTGATTATGTGTGAATTGCGACCGCTGACGCATTTAAATTCATACTCCTTTCATCATCGATGTGTGACATATATTGTAATAATTATGCCCGGCGTTGTTACTCACTTATAGTTTGCGTTGCAGTCTGTATTTTACGTGTATCTTTTCTACTTGCCAATTAACTTGTAATTGTTATAATCATCTTTGGAATGTATGTATGCGTTTGTATTGATAATAACATGATAATTAATCAAGATAGTGAGCTGATTGTGCACAAAAAAACAAAACCTACATTTCTTGAGTAAGATATTGAGCAAGTATTGTGTTAGTTCATATCAAAGGGACAGTGGTAGTAACTCGAGACAATAATGGTTATATCGATTTGTTTTGAGAGGGGCCAATTTAGATTATACTATTGATACTAGTTATGGTGATGGTGATGGTGATGAATTGCTCATCTCGTGCATTGCAATGTATACTCCGCAAAAAAAGAAACTGGACACTTGTATAAGTTGAAATATTTCATATTAATGTACGATAAAGTGTACATGATCATATATCAAATTAAAGGGAATTTAGTCTTCTACATGCAGGGTATAACTTAAAGGTGTAATCGTTCATGCATAAAAATGCCATGGTCAATTAACACTAGCAAGGTCTGTTTTCAAAAATAGCAAAACAATGGAGGACCACACCATTCGACTGAAGTGATAGTAAGCGTTTCACTTAAAACAAGATGAGCGGGGCAAGTAAATTATGACATTATTCAACTTTATTGTTATGAACAAACTCTAGAAATACAAATTTGTCAATAAAACAGGGCCAGGTTATGAAAGCATTATCATACTGGTCTGTATTACAAGCATGAAGCTTGTCTATTTCATGTGTCCCCTACAATTTTAACCATATTTACCTGAGAAATGTAATGTTGAAGACTGCCCAAATGTTTGACCAAGGGTGACTTCAGCTTTTGAAGATCTTTGGACTACGGTATAATTCTTGAGAAGAATTTATACCATTTTCATGCTGAAATAAGGGCACAAACTGTGGTTTTGACTAATAAAGCTTTGCCATGGAATTCCCCATTTTGTTACTTTTGGATGAAAATAACACCTATAACGTTCACAATTTGTCTTCATTTATACTTTTTATTGAGATGAAGATAGAAAAAGATCACATTTGTAATGAAAAATTATGCCATCTCATGAATATAGCCTTTTACATTATGCTTATCAACATTTATATGGTTGAGTGGATGTTCCATTTTTGCTATTTTTGAAAACAGACCTTGGTGTGGTTAATTGACCGTGACAAGTCATGCATGAATGATTTCATCTGGATTTCATGCGAATATTGAAGAGGGTAATTTTATCTTTAATTTGATATACAATATCATATATTTTATCGTTAATGAATACGAAATATTTGGTCTCATACAAGTGTCCAGTTTCTTTTTTTGCGGAGTATATTTTGAATATCTATACAATGTATTGTAATATTATAAATATATCAGTCTGCTGTGATTTGCTAGACAAGTCCAAACTGTACTTTGATATTGCGAAATAATATTACGTCATTGCTAACTTGGTGACCCTGAGGTGATTATACAGCGCCCGTGAATGAAGGGGGTTGGAGAGCTAGTGGTAATAGCTATGGTGCTGGTAATAAATTGATCATGGCGTGTATTATGATGTTTTTTGTATTATTCTTTTTGCCGTATCATAATTATGAGACTAGTGTGACATCTAGTCCCCACTGTATTTCATATTGCGAAAACATTTTGAGTCATATTGGTGACTGTGACGTGATTATTCAATAGAGCGACAAAGTGCGTACATGAATGAAAAAGGAAGGGTTGGGGTGGGGGATGGGTACACGTACCCAGTACAATTCCGGTCTCCCAAAAATCGGGTCGATGTCATGACTTTAAATCATGTTACGTCATTTCTAAATTAGTAACCTGCTTGCGTGAAGGGAGGTTTTAAAGGAAGGGTACGTGGTTCTGCACCGAGTATGGTGGCTTAGCGGTTAGAGTGTCCGCCTCATGCACGGGAGGTCCCGGGTTCGAACCCAGACCGGGTCATACCAAAGACTATACAAATGGTACCTTCTGCCTTCTAGCCAGGCGCTCGGCATTTAAACAGAATGGAGAAGGGAAAGTTAATCACACGAGTTACCAGAGGACTTGCCCCCTTCTGTAGCTTTCGCTACATTTAGTAGACGTGTGACCTAGGGATAATAAATCGGAGATAGGCGCCGCCTTATGTGTCAACATTGGCACGGGAAGGACTTTAACTTTAACTGTAAACGTGCTGCTGCTACAGTCATGGTTGGATTTCCATATGCTAGCTCGTGGTGGAAACATACTGCAAATCTAATTTCCCCCCAAAACAGGATGACGCCATGCCAGGAAGCAAAGAAAACAAATTAAGTAACATTTTCGAGATCGAAATACAGTAGGGGCTGGCAATTTGCTTCAGTACTCATCTAGCTTTCCTGGGAATCAAACGTGATATCTGACTGATGTTAGACCATGGTGCCTATAATCCCTGACCTATAAACATGTATCGTATTGCAATTAGTTTGTCCTTTTTTTTTCACATCTCGCGTCACATATTTTGTTGCATGTACCAGGTGTAAGTAGCCAGTTGCTAGACCGAAGGGCGTCCACATCTTCTAAAAAAGGGGTGGGACATTGCAAAGAAGCGAAGCGACAGAGCAGAGGATGGCGTGGGAGGTGTTGCCCCCCCCCCCCCCCCCCCAACCACCTTTCCACTGTAGGGAGCTTTTGCATTTTGGGGCTTGAGATCGTGCAATTTGGTGCATATCTGAGACAATATATTTGCATGATATGTTGCGCAGCTATGAAATCAAACATACATAACGTATGCAGACATAAATCAAAAGGGTGGAGGAAAATCCCCTCCACCTTCCAAAGTGAAGGATGAAAAGCATTTCTCCCCATCCCCTGCCTGTTGACGCCCGTACTGTAAACTTGGAAATGAGACTTCATTTATCAATTTCACGTCAAGCCCTCGCCCTGCAATTGTAGTCAAGACAAGCACTATCTTTCCATCTTGATTTGTTGCATGTGATTTTATCGCGTACGTTGTTCACTTATTATATTCACGCGCGCTAAACTTATATGTATGTAATGAATGATTGCTATCTGTAGATCAAGATCACGGTAAAAAGAAAACTAATTATCGAATGCTATGAAGCAAGTAGGTTACTAAGTAAACACATGTAAACATAATTATGTAAACAAATACACACACAGTAATAAACTATATGGAACAAGACACTGCATAATTACAGCATACTGAATAACATGATCAGAGAGCGCGCGGGAACAAAGAGGACGGAAGAAAATATACGAGGTTTAGGAAGAGGATCTAGGGTAAGGATAATGGTTACAGTCCGTTATTCCGAAGGTTCGTTATTCCGAAGGTTCGGTTATTCCGAAGGTTTGTTATTCCGAAGGTTCGTTATTCCGAAGGTTCGTTATTCCGAAGGTTCGTTATTCCGAAGGTTCATTAGTCCGAGAATAAATACACGCTTGATAACACTATCGATGTGCATTACCCAATGATCTCTTTGAATTATCATTTCCGTACGCATGATTCATTAAACAATAAGGTATTACAGCTTGTTTATAAACAACGTTTATGTTTACCCCGTCGTTGTAGAGACGTGCAATTGGAATGTGGGGTGGTTTCCTTTTCTTTGTAATGAGCAAAACATAGTGTTGTGTATTGTATTCCATTTGCATTGTATAAGCCCAGACACAAAATTACACTTTTGTTAATTTTGTTCAGTTGTCTGAAGAGGTACGTGACGCGGTTTTCCTTGCACTTTTATTAGTTCATTCCTACTCCACCTCTTCTATCCCTCATCCCCCTCCTCCTTCTCCTCCTCCTCCTCCTCCCCTATTCCTGATCCTCTGCCGCCTTCTCTTTGGTCTCCTCTTCTTTTCGCTCCTCCTCCTCTCCCTCCCCTCTCCTCGTCCTCTTCCTCCGCCTCCTCCTACTCATCTTCTTGTTTACATCATGTTTATTCCCCACCATATTGTCCTCTTCAATTATATTATCATTATTGCCACCCTTCATTGTCCTTGTTTTTTCTAAGTAGAGCCTAGTTTTGTAGCAGGGTCATGAGTGTGTTTCTCGTGTATGTGTGCTTGCATGCTTGAGTACATACGTCAAATGTGCAGCGATATTTTTAATTGCGGCATAGTATAGGTTGGGGTTATATTCCCTACCAGAAAAAACACAGTTTATCACATTGTGAACACACTGTGTTTCCAGGTATGGACCACAGTGTGAACATACTGTGTGGGGACTACGTTCAGTTGGATTGTTTTGAGAGTGTCAATATTCATCACACTGCAAACTCACTATGATCACAAAGTGATCATAATGTGAAGCACATCGTGAAAAAACACTCTCAGCACACTGTGATATACCCTACATTCAAAGTGTGTAAAATGGTGTGTTCACACCGTGTATCATAGTCTGGTCACAGTATACTGACGGTGTGTTCATACTGGGATGAACACTGTTGAAACGTTCTTATTCAACATGGGCTTCACCTTGTATTCACTGTGTGTTCCCATCGTGGTATAATATTTTCCTGTCGGCAGATATGTCTAACCATAAACCGCCTAGTCTTTATCCTAACAATGACCTTCATATTGTATGCCAAAAACTGACCCGTTTAACAAACACAATCATTAATTTTACACGCGCCATGTTCCAATACCTTACAATATGTTACAATGGATTTACAAGGAGCATGTATACTAAATAAAGTGTGCGAATAATCATCATCATAATGCTCCACGCTTTCATTGTTGTTTGAAATGAATAGATATCAAAAGGCCTGACGGAAATGTATTGATTTTTTTAAAGGAAAGGGTTGGGGAATTCCCCAAATGATTGCGAATATACAAGGTGGCCCAGAAATAACGGAACGGGGCACTTCCCAAAGTAAAGTAACACAATGAACATGTCCATCGGATAGGGTGTCCTTTCCAATGAACAACGATACCAAGAAAAGTAATTGTGGACGTGTAGTTTTTGTTTTAGGGGGCTTTGAGTGAGACCATGTCAGGTTCCTATTTTTGTCAATGTTTACCAAGTCAGTGCCTGATAAATGAGACTTATTGCCCTACATACCATTGAACACGCGAATATTCCGCGCGCCATTGTTAGTGTACATTCAGAAGCTGTGTGCCGAGCGTTGCCGAGAGAATGGGCTTAATTGGTCACTTGTATGACGGGCAGTAAGTCTCATTTATCAGACACTGACTTGGTAAAAATTGACAAAAATAGGAACCTGACATGGTCGCACTCAAAGCGCCCTAAAACAAAAAACTACACGTCCAAAATTACTTTTTCTTGTTATCGTTGTTCATTGGAAAGGACACCCTATCCGATGGACATGTTCATTTTGTTACTTTATTTTGGGAAGTGCCCCGTTCCGTTATTTCTGGGCCACCCTGTATAGCAAATCGTACTATTGTCATGATTGTGCAATAACGTACTTGACCTAAATACAGGGGATTGTTTCCCACCCTCTCCCAAAAATTGTCTATGCCCCCTCCGGTGATTGACACCCCCCCCCCCCCCCCCCCCCCCCTCTAATCATGATTTTGGGGCGAAATGCAATGGATATCGGTTCAATTATGCCGATCGGTAATTATTCAAAGAAAGGAGAAAGAACATATTATTATGAAAGGAGCGTCATCTGCATGAGCTGTCCAATTTCTTTCATAAATATTAGCACACGCTCCTCAAGTAAAACAGATACACGTGAAATACTGACTTCAACACAAACTATAAGTAACTAACAACACCGGGCAAATTACAATATACATCACACAATGATAATGGAAGGGAGGACGTATTGGTTTTCATTGCTAGTTTTTTGAGCACATTGAACCAGTGCGTACTTTCGCACCTTGCGCAAGACGTTTTAAAGATGGAAACGCACGTCTTTATTTAATAATGTTTCGATTTATAAAGTGTCGTATATAATTGATTAAAATCTGTAAACGCTTTACATTGATATTATTTACCCGGTAATCGGACACTTTGTACACCAGATACTAAATTGTATTTTTGTGGGACGCAATCCACAGGGCGCCCTCCACGGTTCACAACAAGACACTTAGTGTAACAAGTTCCACTCCTACCGGTTTACATTTATACACCTGGATAGGGAGCAGCTGTAGTGGAATAATTGTTAAATTATTTTATTGATAAATACACAATAAAGCAGTTTAGCAACTCATCGACTAATACAACAATTGGTGCTTTGTACTCAAACATTAAATCGATAAGTGACGAGCCTAATTGGGATGTTTCGTTCATTGATATTTAATGGAGCGTGGGGAACGTGGCGGGAAAATGCAATGATACAAACATTAACTCTTTGAGCGCTTTGTTCGACTTTAGTCACAAACAGCGGCCCGCTTTGTTCGACCACCTATTACACAGAAGGCACACGGTAAAATACTGAAGGGATGACAAAAAAGTACACGGTAATATATTGTTTAGATGTTGTCACCTATCACCTGGGCGACGAGGTACTCAGTAAAGTACCGTCTGAGGGGTTAGGGTTAGGGTTAGGGTTAGGGTTAGGGTTAGGGATAGGATCACTGTACAGATTATCCCACCGTGTCCATCAGATTACAGAAGATGTCATCCCTTCAGTATTTTACCGTGTGCCTTTCTTTTTTTTTACGGTGGCTTACTGTGTGCTTTTTGTGAATCGGGTGGTTCGACTCTAGTCACAGACAACGATGCGTGCGGCGCGCGCGCGCATACAATATACGATGCGTGGGGCGCGCGCCTATAATAATCTGGCGGCGGGGGATCTACTGCACAGCGCACAAAGTGGGAAACTAAACGATGGAGTTTAATTCATGTTTACCTATGAGTGCATCAATCCCGTCAATCCTAGGCGTATAATTATTTCCTGTTGTGTTTAACTTTCATAACAGAAAAACATGCAATTTTTAAAAGCTACTATCAACCTTTTTGACTGATCACATGATAGGAGGCTGCCATGTTTTCCAATGTTACGGATTGTTATATATGCGTATATGGGCGTGCACCAGCAAAATATGTAACCGCAATTGTTTAATCTGCTGCTATGTCAGTGGTAACGCAACCCGCTTTTGTTAGTGCCAATCAAAATACATTTCATACGGTACAATCTTTAAAACATTACGAACCCTAACCCTAACCCTAACCATAAAATATGTTCAGTGTTGTTGTACATGGCGTTTTAAAATATAAAATATAATTATGATAATGGTTAAATAGTTGTACCCAAGAGGAAATGGCCCTCGGGAGAATAGTATACAACTAACGAATGGGCTTCTTGTGATAGTCAAATCTATTACCGAGGTGGGCTCAAAATGATTATTACCCGAAGCGTAGCTGAGGGTAATAGTCATTTTGAGCCCACCGAGGTAATAGATTGCCTATCACAATCAAGCACATTCGTTAGTTGTTTTATATCACTCATCAATATCAGTGATTGTGTTCAGCTTATAGAAAAATAAGTGATAATCTCTGAATATTTCATAAAATCGCTTGTAAATTTTGATATAAAAATCAATCGACATTAAAGAAGCCAGTATGACTATGAGCCTCCAGAACCACGGCGCATCTAATACGCTTAAAGTCATTGTTATTTTGCGCACACAATCACAAAGACGCAAAACTGAGTGCGCACCAACGCGCTGGCAGTTGCGCACATACGCGATGAATGCGTGCTAGCGCTCCCACTGATGTGCTTATTGGCTGTCTTGGCGTTCTTCTTCCCAGGGTGTTAGTTTTTACCAGCAATGTCAATCACGTGACTAGAACGTGTGCGCCATAGAGTACTGCACAAATTTGATCGCATGTGCATTTTGCTTAAACACATGATCTATGGGACGAACGCGTAACGAACTTTTAGTGTTAATTTTTTGCTAACAGCCCGGTCACATGTTTGCGCGGGGATTGCGCGTGTTGTCCAAAATTATATCCCTCATAAGATCGTTTTACCATTGTATTTGACAAATGATAGTTTTGGACAACACGCGCAATCCCCGCGCAATCATGTGACCGGGCTGTTAGCAAAAAATTAACACTAAAAGTTCGTTACGCGTTCGTCCCATAGATCATGTGTTTAAGCAAAATGCACACGCGATCAAATTTGTGCAGTACTCTATGGCGCACACGTTCTAGTCACGTGATTGACATTACTGGTAAAAACTAACACCCTGGGAAGAAGAACGCCAAGACAGCCAATAAGCACATCCGTGGGAGCGCTAGCACGCATTCATCGCGTATGTGCGCAACTGCCAGCGCGTTGGTGCGCACTCAGTTTTGCGTCTTTGTGATTGTGTGCGCAAAATAACAATGACTTTAAGCGTATTAGATGCGCCGTGGTTCAGGAGGCTCATACTGGCTTCATTAATGTCGATTGATTTTTATATCAAAATTTACAAGCGATTTTATGAAATATTCAGAGATTATCACTTATTTTGCTATAAGCTGAACACAATCACTGATATTGATGAGTGATATAAAACAACTAACGAATGTGCTTGATTGTGATAGGCAATCTATTACCTCGGTGGGCTCAAAATGACTATTACCCTCAGCTACGCTTCGGGTAATAATCATTTTGAGCCCACCTCGGTAATAGATTTGACTATCACAAGAAGCCCATTCGTTAGTTGTATACTATCATTTGTCAAATACAATGGTAAAACGATCTTATGAGGGATATAATACTATTTGATGTTCCTTCGATGCGAATAGTTTTAGCTAGATCCTCGAGTGTCATTGTCTATATAAGTATCCACTATTATTATTATTATTATTATATTTGTATAATATGGCCCCGTTGCAGAAAGAGTTGCAATCAATTGTGAGGTTGTAATTATTTCCAAGTCAGAAAGATTACTGTGCGCATTTCAACCAATCATATTTGCGCATGTTGTCACATGATCTAATTTACAATTTAATACATCTTTACATTCGATTGCATATCTTTCTGCAACTGGGCCTACATGAACGATTAACGTTTCAGTATTGGTGACAATAAGCGAAAATACCAGCCTATGGCTCACCTTGTCACGCTTCTATTGTACATAATAGCACATTGGAAGGAATACTGACCTGAATCTGGAGACAAATCGTATTATCATTATGTGAACAATGACAAATGGGATAATACACATTGCACAGATTGTTCACGATTGTTGCTGTGGTGATCATCATGATCATGTGATTTAGAAGTGACAAGTTGCATTTTAGTTAAAGGTGACCATCACCAAAACAAAAAATTGTACAACATTTATACAATTATTTACCTTTCATTTATTGGAAATTATAGTTAGTAGTCCATTCCACCAACAAGTTCAGAACAAATTGGCATCCAGATATATCATATAATTATTTCAAAACACATCACCATACTAAGGCATGTGTTTATGCGTCTACAGATGAAGACTAACTATTGTCTCGGATGAACGGCGCACACACGTATTTTATTTCGGATACACACAAAGTAATTGGATCATATTTATTCGGATGCTGTAATGCAAGCGGCAAATAAGCCCCTTTCACACATTGTATAAACTGTGTATAAACCTTGCATACAGGAAACCGGAATCAACACGGAATAACTATGGTGATCCTGGAGAATCAATCCGTGTTCGTCCGATTTGGATACTTGAAAGTGTGAAAGCCCCTTAAAGGAATAGTTGAGTTTTGGTTAAGAGAGTACAATTTTGCTCAAACTGAATTTGTAGTTACCAAAACCTGCACAATTACATTATAAAGTAATATTTTTAAATCCACCATGCTCGAAAGGAATGTAAAAATACACATGACTAAGAAAGAAGCCTGTTATTATTTCAAAAGAACCTTTAAAACTAACAAAGGCGCTCTTTAAAAACTCATTGATTTCAACTATTTAAAATAAAATAATGCGAATGTGATATTTTGTTGAAATAGTGATTAGATAGAGAGATAATCAACAACAATTTAATAGCCTCGTTTGTGCATTTCTGAAAAAGGGGAAGCATTTATTATTTTGTTTAACGGCTGGTTCAACATTATCGGATAATTGTAGATACTGTTATGTTTATGGACATTTTAGCCATTTGGAAACCGATTTTGATGAAATAAAGCTGTTCATATGTCATTAAAATTGTACTCTTGTTAAAATTTGACTTTCAGTTTTCCATTATCTCACAAAAAAATTGTTAATGTAGCGCCCTCTATACCAAAACTCAACTATCGCTTTAAGCATATACAGGGCATACACTCTAAATTACAGGGATTTAAAATCTAAATCGTAGCTTGGATTAAAACAAATATAAATACACTTAGATTATTTGTAAATCTATGGAGACTTAAAAAGTCGCGCGAAAGCAATTGTTAATCGAAGGCCAAGGTGTGATTTTCAATCCATCAAAGGCTTGGAAAATAACGCCAGGTTATCGGAGATTTGACGAATGAGAACAGAGATATTTCACACGTGACCTATTGCGGTATTCTGAAGCTCAGTTTTCTTAATTTTATACTCATGAATATTCATAACTAGGATTACGGTTTTGGTTAGAGTTAAGGATATGATTACAATGAGACCACTCTTTCCATCATTGATTTACGTAGCGTAGTGGTCACGCTGTGGACCTCTACACTCGGTGTCACGGGTTCGAATCCTCTCTTAGTCTTCTATTTGTTTCTTTTGCCATGATAATTGGTGAGTAGCGCTTTATTTAGTAAATGTATCATGCATAGTAAACTAAAAAATGAAAATTGTGGCCTGCATCACTGATTTTGAATAATTCATTAGGATGCCATGAACTCGCCTGGGGCCTAATAAGATTAACATAAAACAAATCCAAAAGGGCTTCATTTTTAATCTATCTGGATTTATATATTTTTAATCCAACAAAAGATTTATTTTAAATCATGATCGGCTGGTCCCTAACCACAGCCGAAGAAAGATTTAAAAGTAAATGTAATAGATTTAATTTTAAATCCTTGTAATTTAGAGTGTAACCAAGGTCATCCCTGCCTTTGACTTAGTCGAGTTTTTCACCAACTGTATTCGTTTTATTTTCCCCCCAACTGGATCAAGCCCGTAGAGGGCGATACATCTCCCTCATAATGTCAAAACAATTAGAGTTAATTGGATGAAATTTACTATCACGGTGATGACTCAGTTCTGATATTATAGAGAGGGAAAAGGTTTGTTAAAGGGATCTAATAACTTTGGTGATATGTGCAAAAAGTGATGAATGTTTCGTATAATGTTTAATGTTGTGATCTTATATGTCCTCTCAGTATTGTATGAACATGTTAAGTCAAGTGGATGTTGTGTTGCTGATTAATGAGCGAAACTGCAATGTGATATTTTCTAGCGCATTGCACTGACTCTGTACACAGTTATAACTATCCAGTTGATAGTTAACAACCTGAACACGTCGATCGTAGATATCTTTTACACAAAAGAAAACAGAAAACATGTCCCATGCTTCTATTGGTAACACGAATACAACAAGGAATGAGAGAACCACTACATTTCTAAGTCAGTTTTGTGAATTTTAACAGCTGCAGCTGCTTTACTAGATAAATAATAAATAATAATATAGAGCACTTGTAATGCGCCATGACTCTAGTACACTATTCTCAGGCGCAATATTAGTATTACCCCGGTCAACGGATACACACTGCAATCAATCCTGCACATTAAGCGCACATTTCCACTCCCTGGGGAGTATTCCAGCAAGTCGCCTATTAGGCGCGCACCGTGCTAAGGAAACACGTTCCCATCCTTCCGGGTACCCATTTATACACCTGGGTAGAGAGCAGCAATTGTGAATAAATTGTCTTGCTGAAGGACAAACGCAGTGAGCGTGGTTCGAACTAGGGATCTCCAGATCGGAAAGCGCGCGCTCTACCAATCTTGACACACCACGTCCAGATCCCTTTAAGGCACAGTTCTCATTTGAATCATTTAGCCTCTGAATAAGATTATGCTAGGATAAAACTAAAAGCCCTATATTGACTCTCATTTGACTACGCATGCATGCATGTTCATATTAGATAAGCAGAGAGTAGTATTTTGCATCATTAATTATTTAAAGGGTAATTAAATGTAAACTAGCGGTACTGCCTTGTGGATGAATCTAGAGTACAGATTCGAATAGCACACAAGAACGAACTTCATTCGATTGTGACTGTCCGTATAATCAGGATAAAAGTCGTTGGGAAGAATGGAAAGACGTGAACGTATGAACATTTAACACGTATCATGATTGTCATGATTGTGATGTGATGGTGGTGATAACGATGATAATGATGTTAATGATGGTAATAACGTCATTAACTTATGTTTAAAGATGACGATGACGATTATGAAGATGCTCAAACTGGATGATTCTGGTGGCAATGATGGTAATGATGACGACGACGATGAATTTGATGATGATGATGATGATGATGATGATGATGATGATGATGGTGATGATGTTGACGATTGTATGATGATGTTTATGGTAGTGATGGGGATGATGATGATGCTGATGATGATGATGATAATGATGGTGCCGATGACGATGGCGATCATGATGATGAATATGGTGTGTCATGATGCCTATTATGCCGGGCGGTGTTGTATACTCGCTGTATTGGTTAATTTAAACATAAAAATAACCACAGGTTAAAAGGCAATATGAATGATTAAGGTAAGCTAACGTGACGATAAAAATAAAAAAAACAAAGGACAGATAATAATGAATGACAAGGTCAATTTCAAATATAATGTTTTTATGGCAAACGTGCAATCACTAACAATAATAAGACAACATATTGTAATTGCTCTATAGAATCGCCAAGACCTCGGACAAAAATTAATTTGTTGTGTATTTTGTTCAAAACATCTTGATTAGGTTGTGTAATTTCAGGTATCTGTCAATATCACTGGTTTTAATTAATATGATTGAGGTTCAATCATTGTTAGGTTTAATTGTTCTCCGGTCACCGGAAGGTATCTTTGTCCATCACATTTTGTTCTGTCTATTTGCGTCCCTCCGGTTATTGTTCACCACGACCGTTTAATATGCCTTCTTCCTATTAAATTATGACGGTCTTATTACAATCTACGTCAATCAAACGTGAATATATAGTGCGTATCAAAATTGCTATCATACAATTGTTTAAACAGTAATTTCTTAGGCAAAGCCAAACTTGTGTTTTGTTGTTTCCTTTAGAACTAACCAAATGCTCTGCACCAGAATCGGTGCTGCTTGCACATTTGATTAAAATGTTTCTTCTTTTAGCTAAAGTATTATTAATGTAATATATAAAGTAGGGAAAGTTATAAAGTTGACCAGTATGTGCATTCACACTGTTCACCAAGAATATGTAATCGAAATTAGAGTAATGACCATATGGACGGTATAATCACCAGTACAAACATTGGAATATCAAAGTCAAGTGCATAATTATTATCCTGGTCAATTAATCCGCTTAGCTTCCATTTATTAATAATTTATTTATTCATGGTCTATAATGGTCTAACGAAATATAAAAAACAAATAAAAAGGGGGTTTAAACATACCCTTAGACAAATATAATAATGATGAATTACATTTATTACACTTGTCTAAATAACCATTAATTAACTTTCCCTTATTGTACAAATAATATAATTCATAATGCTAAATTATATAAACCTTCGTTATAATAATTTATTCATGGTATTTAAGTATGTATGTATTCATGGCATTTATTTTGAACACATATGGAAACAAACAAGCTGAATTGCACGTGTTTAACATTACATTAAAAAAAACAACAATGTAATTCATATAAACGAAAACAAGCAATGTAATTTATATAAATGGGAATAATAATTGTGCAATTTGTACATTCCATGCGAACATTACAAAATAAATCCAAATATTAAAAATTACGTTCTTCACCTTGTCTTTCATTAATTCGTGTTAGACAAGACATATTTTTTATGCTGCATCATTAAAGGGACAGGTCCACTTTTACAAAACGTCTTAACAGCTTTCAGTTGACGGATGGGGATCAATGTAACACGCAAACAAAAAATCAGAGCGGACAGCCCTCTAATTCGGATTCTACGAATGAAAAACGAATGCGTCCCTCCATTTAAACTATCGGTCAATAAAGGAGTTAAACTGATTTAGCATAATATTACAACGATATAGTACTAATTCTCGTAAAGGTATTGTGAAGCCGACATTTGTTAACGTATGTCACGGGAAAAGATCTCAAAAAGAAAGAATATATAATAACATGTAGTCAGTTTAAGCGATGTTTGAGTATTTTGCTTGGTAAACGCTCACACATTTTTACTTATGCGCAGGTCACGTAGCTAGCGCGAGACACGTAGGGGTCATGCATACCGATCTGGCACTCCATGAAATCTATGTACGAACTTACTCACCGGCCGAAAATACGTATGTACCTATTTAACCGACATCCCTCAGTTTATTCAGTTTTAGGTCTATAACTCCACGAAAAGGAGATTTCAAGCCCTAATTTTTTCAGGCATGCTATTAAATGAAATGTTCTTTCATATAAGACAATAACCTCGCAACTTTTGAAATTTGGCTTGCAAAAGAGAGTTTGTCCCTTTAAAGGGACAGGTCCACTTGTACAAAACGTCTGAACAGCTTTCAGTTGACGGATGGGGATCAATGTAACACAAAAAAAAAATCATAGCGAACAGCCCTCTAATTTGGATTCTATGAATGAAAAAACGAATGCGTCCCTCCATTTAAACTATATATCGGTCAATAAAGGAGTTCAACTGATTTAGCATAATATTACAACAATATAGTACTAATTCTCGTAAAGGTATTGTGAAGCCGACATTTGTTAACGTATTTCACGGAAAAAGATTTTAAAAAGAAAGAATATATAATTACATGTAGTCAGTTTAAGCGATGTTTGGGTATTTTGCTTGGTAAACGTTCACACGTTAGTACTTAGGCGCGGGTCACGTAGCTAGCGCGGGTCACGTAGGGGTCATGCATACCGATCTGGCACTCCGTGAAATCTATGTACGAACTTACTCACCGGCTGAAAATACGTATGTACCTATTTAACCGACGTCACTCAGTTTATTAAGTTTTAGGTCTATAACTCCACGAAAAGGAGATTTCAAGCCCTAATTTTTTCAGGCATGCTATTAAATGACATTTTCTTTCGTATAAGACAATAACCTCGCAACTTTTAAATTTTGGCTTGCAAAAGAGGATCTCTCCCTTTAACACACCTTCATCATAATAGTTAATGTACTGCGATGAAATTTCCTTGAATATTTGTCAACATATAACATGACAACTACTGATATTGATTAAATTATTAATAATTGTGATTATAAAATGTCAGCACATAATTGAAAATTATGTAAAATGAATTTTTAATCAATATAAATACCAATATACATGCACATATATATTATAAAGAATACATGTCAAACACTTTTAGCCCAAGATATAAGACATACTACATCAAATCTTAAACATTATAAACCTTCATCTTAATACTTAATGTACTGCGATGAAAGATTGTTTTTACTATTATGTACATAGTATAAAATGACAGCAACTGGTATTGATTATATTGTTCATAATGTGATTATTTGATTTCAGTGTATAATCAACGATATTTTGAAATATATACTCAATCTAAAAATCAACAGCTATAAATCAATATAATAAAGTCTAAATACAAATATATATAGACAATACGTGTTAAGCACTTTTAGCCCGAGATATTCTAATGTAGCACTAACTATACTTAGATAATCGTCAAGTAACCACAATGCAATCATATACATGTAAGAATATAATTAAAGGGGAATTCCACCCCAGAAATGTGATGTTTGCTATAAAATGATGTGAGTATGAAGAATCATGATCGAAAATCTGAGCCAAAACGGTAGAGCAATAAAAAAGTTATGACAGGATGAACTTTGCTCCGATTTTTAGTATCGTTCGCAATTGCTATCGATCGTGACGTCACTTGCGAGCTGCAGCCATTTTGACTTCTACATGGAAATTTTACAAAATTAAAATTTTCTTAATAAAAAAGCAAATGTATGAGCTTACAAATTCCAAAGAGGTTGGCCCATCGATATTCCTCTATGAATTCGTGAAAACAAGCAGAGAAAAATTAATTTTTAGCAACGAAAATGAGAAATAAGTGTATTTTCATGTACTAAAGCCATGGCGGGTTGCTCGTCAATGATGTTGCATATGGCGGCAATTTTGAAACGATCGCTCATTACTACATGATGTTCAAATAGGTATAACTCCCGTGTTTCTTGTCCGATCTTGATCAAATTTTCACCAATTATGCCTCTTATTCTGCTTATTCAAATAACAAATGGTTTTATCAGGCCCGGAATACCCCTTTAAAATTATGCTACAGAAGGGTGTACAATTATATATTATACAATCGAACAATTATCTGAACAAGATTGGGGTCATAACCAATACACTGCAATTAAATTAATTTATGTAAACATATGAAATGATAGTTATCGATATTTATCATTTAACTAATAATCAATATACTGCGATAAAATTGCTTCAAATACATTAAGTGTTTATTTCCAAAACATGTTATATCCACTTGAGAGAAACTGCAGAATTTCACATATTTCCAAATTCTCTATAGCGAAATTATTGCAGCACAATATTCATCTACTACATCATAATATCACAAAACCACCCTTCAAACAAATCTAGATTCCCTAAACTTTAATAAATATTAATTTGAAAGTTCAATTTCTGTGGATTTAGCTGATTTTAGAAATAAACATGGATTTACCATGGTTTGGATATAAACATAATGTGCCGTCCTTATAATACAAATACAGTAAGGGAATCTTGTTAACCCAACATTTTAAAAACCCCTGGGTGAATTGTTATTATAATTGGCCCAGGGGTGCACCATGACGAGTAGATGCACTGCTAGGATTCTGGGCGAGGTCCGCCCAAGGTCAAAGGTCAAAAGTCAATGAATTTTGTCTAAATATGCTTTTGCTACCTCATTATAACGCGTAATCGCAAGAACCCATTAGTTGATTTTCATCAAAATTGGCACAGGGGTGAACCGTGAGGAGTAGATGAACTGATTATATTTTAGGTGAGATCAGCCCAATGTCAGAGGTCAATGAACTTCGTGTTAATGAAGCTATTTTTACTTTGTGAGTTACGCCTAAGGTAAAAAGTGAGTAATTCCCCCATATTATTGGTATGTGAGGAGGATAAAGCAATGATTACTAACTGATGAATCCACATGTTGTGGTGCACGGATATATATTGGTCAAATTTGTGGTTAGCATTGCAACGCCTTATAACCCAAACAGGAGAGCCTCAAGAACATCAAATAAACCAAGTTTTATTAGAATAGTTTGAAAATGCGGAAGTAGTTTGCCCCGAAAGATTTGTATAACACAATGCTGTATATTATGCAAAATTGTGGTTACCATGGCAACACATTATCTAAAATACGCAAACGTATGTATTTCACACCCTCGCCTTCGTAGACATTAATTTTTCCAACTTTCATCACAATTGCTCAAAAACTGTGGAAGTAGTTCGCTACCGAATATGTTCATGTTTTGGGTGCCAAATTGTGGTTATTATGTCAACACCTAATCCAACATTTACACACACAAAAAATGATTTATACCATTACATGAAGCATATAAATTGTACCAATTTTTTGTTTAAATGCGAAAGTAGTTTGTTCCACAATGAGTTTATATCAACATTCCATAATGTTGTTGCAACATTGTGGTTACCATGGCAACGCATTATCTAAACAACACTTTACATATATTATGTATTGCACACCCTCACCTTAACATTATTAAATGTACCAAGTTTCATAAAAATTGCAGACAAAGTGAGGAAGTAGTTCGCTCCACACGATTTTCATAGTTGTGTGCATGTCTGTGGTTACCATGACAACGCCTTATCAAATATTTACAAAACAATGTGCCTTGCACACTAGTACCTCAATAACACTAGGTGTATCAAGATTCGTCAAAATGCTCAAACACGGTGGAAGTAGTTCGTTCCACAACATGTTTATATGTTTGGTGCAAAATTGTGGTTACCATGGCAACACCTTATCTGACATTTACGAAAAATGTGTCTTGCACACCCTAACCTCAAGAACATTAAAGGTGAATTACAGTAGTGGGAAACGCCCCACTCCAAAAACAATTAAATGAATGCCCTTATTACAAACCATGTAAAAAGAATATAAATTAAGTAATATGGGATTAAATGAATATGGAAAATACTGCTGAAAACTGCTTGTCTACTAAAAAATCGCCAATGTGATAAAATGACAGTCGTATACAGCCTAGCTTTCGATCCTAGCAGAATCTTCGTCAGGGCACAAATGACAGTTACTACAGAAAAAACACAGAATATATACCAACATAAACACATGTATGGAAGGGGGGCTGGAAAGAGGAAAGGAGGCGGAGACACAAAACAATGAAAGCAACTGTGAGTGGGTGACTGTCAGGACTGCTTGACCAATCAGGTAAAAACAGGCATGGGTGGGTCCTAAAGTGGCTGCAGTCAAAGAAAATGTGATGAGAGTGTAAGGAGTGTATGGGATTATATAGATCTGGCCAGGAAACCGCGTACTAATTGATATATTTGCATAAATATATAACTGATTTACTGTAAATCGTACCGCCAACGCGGAATCACGCATACGCTACGTGCAAATGACCTCGTGCTCTACACGAGTGGTCTTCGCTGAATGGGCTTGTCGCCAGCTTTTCAATATCTCTAGCCCAGCGCTAGCGGCGCGGACAGGTGCGAACGGGCGGTGGATTTATACATTTCACGAGTGGCCATTGGATTTGTTTCTGATATGTCTGTATTTAATGATGCTTATGTTCAGATTTTACCACGCAAGACCTTTTTAAATACTTATTAAAACATATTGGTCAATGTCGGATGTTTTCGGCTAATTTCCCAAAACTCGTATTGGGCTTTAACATTACTGTACCACATTTCATTACAATTGGTTTCAAAAATTTGATGTAGCTACGGTGGGGGTCGGACTGAGGCGCGCACTAGACAAAGATATCCCGTTCTCTCCGTGATTCTGAAATTTCCATAGACTTTGAACATAACCCACTCGGTTCTCGTAAGCAAAGGGTTCAGACAAACGCAATAGAAACATTACAAATAAACCATCGGAAGTGAAAACGGGGAGGATGCCCCAGATAATTATTGTTACGCCCCTTTCCCCAATCAACTCAACTACGCTCCGCCAGTGTAACTAAGGATACGACTGTCTGTTTTTGTGACGTGTTTGTTTTGTTGTATGTTATACGAATCAAAACGTATTCAGCTGTGGTAACCTCGTTTTTCCTCATTTTATGAGCGCAATAATTGTGCCTAATTATGATTATACTTCTATAAAGTTGAACTGTGGAAGCTATCTCTTAGTCATCATTCTATAATTCGGTCGGAGGGACTAATCAAGTTGCGCTGTTTTAACAAGATAACAAACTTACTAGAAACCTGAGGTGAGAGAAATGTAATCGTTTATTTATTTGGTATCGTTGGCATGTGTTATCAAACAAATTTGTATTAATATATGCTGCATTTTTGAATTCCACATTTGTAATTATTTTAATATTATGAGGAAATCAAGTTAAGCTCATTTGTTTTCAAATTATGATATTATAGTATGTAGATAATTGAATTGCTTTACCAATATCATTGTACTGACGGATGTTTCTGGAAGATCCATATTTCTACTAAAAATTATTTTTTAACTATGCTGGCAAGTGCAAACATTGATGTGTGATTAATACAATGTGTTGTTCACTAATCGGATATGTGTGAAAATTGAACATTACTTCCTATGATATGAGCAAAAATGCAAATTTATATTCACTTGCTCATTGTACTTATTTTGTACACAGCATGAAATTATCCCGTAGACAATTTCATGTCTGAACAGTTCAATCGTAAATATCTTTTGAACGAAATGGAAATTTGAAAAAGCGAAACCTATCCCGTGCTTTGTTAATATGCATAATTATTATGGGTATGAACAGATGAGAGAACCACTAGATATCAAAGTAAGTTTTGACAATTTCGACAATGTTACTACGTCCCTATACAACTAAGTTGGACTTGAAATATTATGAAGAGTCATTAGTTTCGCTTTGGCCTTTTGCCATTTGCCGAAAACAGTCACGTTTCTTTTGTCAAAAAGACTTTTGAGGAATGTTTTTAATATTCGCACTCGGGCTCTTCAATACAAATTACATTCCGAAGCTTCGATGGCACTGTTAAATTGGAATTTGGATCTGTGTTAACCCCCCCCCCCCCCCCCCCCCCAAGAACTAGATAGATTAATTAAGATGATGCAAATACATCATTATAATATTTCCAGTGGCATATCACAATTGCCAATGGTTTAATACAATTCAACTGAATGTGAAAAGATTTAACTATAATTAACCATAAAACACTGATGATGATTCCGGCTTAAATTGTGAAGTGAATACAACTTTCGTTTATTTCCAACACCATTGCAGGATACGAATTGCTGTAGCATCATGAAGTTCACAGTGTCACTTCGCGCCTTACTCATGACCATGATACTCCGTGGTGAGTGTTCGAAGAAATGTTTCCTACCATTTAAAGATAACTGTTTTCGATAAACTAAACGTACACGATAAATCTAAGATCGTCGTCCAGCTAAATATATTTGTTACCGGTCAAATTCGTCAGTACAAGCAGCCTAACTAACGATTAGATCTTTACATTTAGCACGAAGTTTACTTACGTTTGGGAACATCGAGAACTTACTATAATGATCATTCAGATCGCACAGTCAAATCGAAATGAAAAAGGAGCTTCCAGGCAATTACAAACAAAAAAATACCAAAAGAGCAAGTATAAGGCGCGGAAGAATCAATCGGTGCTAAATTGAATGACGATTGTGTAGCGTTCTGATTAACGAGATTGAATGCTCTTAAGATAAAATGAATATAGCAAGCAGTAGTTGTGTCTTGAATTAACATCGCTCTGATTTGAGTGATCTAATCTGCAATGTTGTCTTACGAATTTGACCGGCGAAACCATTATATTAAAAAATAACAATATTATCAACGCGTGAGAACGGACAGTCCTCTCAAATATCTCACGGCCGTTCTGGTTTACTTACATGTATGACCAACCTATTACAAAAAAAAAAATCAAACAAAACCACGTCCGTGCTATCCATATTCCGCTTTTGTTTACCATTCATATTAATCTATTTTCTAAATAATATTGTTTACACATTTTGCCGTATTCTCACTCATTACAATTGTTTTGTTTTTTTGTCATATTTGTCAGGAACACTTTGCTGTAAAGAAGTTATTAATAATAATAATACTATACTCGAATTAATGTATATAACGCCTACTATGATTGATAATCATCTCTAAGCGCCTTACAATGATAATATTACCCCCGGTCATAGGATACACTGCAAACCAGCACACATTGTGTGCACCATCTCCACTCCCGTTTTGTCGGAGCATGTAATTGGACCGGGCGGGCATCGTGTGCAACTTGTTCCCAAACAAAGGGCAGTCTCATAATCTATCGACTATTTTCTCTGAGTAGTTTGGATTTAGCATGACATGAAATAGTAATGTTATCCCATGTCCTTTTTTTCCAGAAACGCTTTGCTGCGAAGAACCAACACGCTCGTATTGTCGAAGCATTGTCGGGCCAAGTGGGAAGCGAGTACAACTGGTTCCCAAACAGGGGAAAGTCTCGGCAGCCATCGACCGGGCTATGAGGGGAATATCTGCTGCTCAGTCGTCGTTAGTCTGTTCTCTACCAGGTGACAACTGTTTCTATAATCCCTAACCCTCCAATACAGTGGAAATTTTTATTAATGACAATGCTATGATAATGGTGTCCCTTCATATACAAAATAGTACTTAGTAATGAGGTTTTGTTCTGCTTGAAAGCGTCGTTTGTCTGGTAATGGGATTGTGGAAGATTTGTTTAACCCCGGTCACAATAGACCGCTTCTGTAATGTATGCAAATATTATGCGTATGACGTCAGACTCCCCGTTGGGAAGCTTAACAATAGTAACTATGTCCGGCAAGCTCCGGAAAACTTAGCTTGCCGGACCTAGTTACTATTGTTAAGCTTGCCAACGAAGAGTCTTACGTCATACGCATATTATTTGCATACATTACAGAAGCGGTCTATTAAAGGGATCTAGTAACTTTGTTGAGATGTGCAAAAACTGATGAATGGTTGATGCAATGTATACTGTTGTTATCTCATATGTCCTCAGGGTATTGTGTGAAAATTTCAGGTCAAAAGGACAATGTATGGCCAAGTAATGAGCGAAAATGCAAAGTGATATTGGGTGATATTCACCAACTCACTGCATTCACTTTGTACAGGGATGAAAATCTCGCCCGGAGATTTTCTAATCTAAATACTTCAATCATACATATCTTTGTAATGAAAGGGAAATTTGAAAAACCGAAAGCTGTCCCATGATTTTATTGTTAATACGAATACAACAAGGTATAAAGGAACCGCTAGAATTACAATTTTATTTTGAGGATTTGGACAATGTTACTAAGTCCCTTTAAACACATGATGACTTTCGTCGTACGAAATGTATAATGTTTGTGTTGTGTCGTACAAAATGAAAATTGTCGTGATGAGGCAGTGGTCAGCAATTGTCAGTCAAACACATTGATGATTTGTATAAAGCAATATGTGTTTCAAAATTTTCAAAAGGGTTGGGTCAAATATCTCTTAATTATATGCCATCTGACCATATTGCCTGATATAATTTGAGTACTATAAGCCATTGTGTTATTTCTAATTGCATGATTTCCGTCAATTGATGAGATTGCTATCAAGTTTGAACTATTAATTAAGTGCATAATTATGTTACTGTTTTGTTTTGGACAATCGGAATAATTACGCATCTTAAAATAAAGCTAAGTACCTCAAACCTGCTCGAACATACGATTCAACACTCTCACACACTCTCTAATAAAGCAATAATTGAACTTTCATTAACTTTTCTTCGCCCTTCTTTCGTACTTTTTATTCATGAAAAAAAAAAAAAGATTGTCTGAGTAATCCCTGCAAGAACAACGCTACGTGTGAGGAAACACTCTCTGACTACCAGTGCATCTGTGCACCGTACTTTATAGGCGAACACTGCGATTCAGGTAGGAATGAATAATGTAATAATTTGACTATACTGAGCATTATTTTGATAGTAAATTGTGATTGACCCAACGCGAAGTACACTGGCCTCAAAAAGAAACTTATAATTTTTCACATGATCATATCTTAAAATCCTGTTCATCAAAATTAACTAAAACAACACACAGGATTACTTAAATACTCTGCTCTAAGCACATGTCAGTAACTAAGCAGTTGCCCATTTGACACAACCGCAAAAAACACTGACATGGAACAACTTCCGGGACCAGATGTCACAGTATAAGGGACAATCCGTCTATTAATGCACACGCTCAGCGCAGCTCTACATGAAGAGAGGAACGATCTCCCCAAGCCTGTATCAGAGCCTGGTGGACAGCATGCGTAGAAGATGCACTGAATGATTCCAATCCAAGCACATGGTGGACACACCCAATTTTGATTTCTGTTTTGGGGTAACTGACATTACCTTCATTTAAATTTGTCTTGACTTTCCTCACCTGTCTTAAACTCTGTTGCCGAAATGTCCAGGCTGTGACATGTGATACAGGTAACGGTTCCATGCCAGTGCCTTTTTCAGTTCTGTCAGTAAGGTAACCTCATGGATATTGACATGTCAATGGCGTAGGGTATTTACATAATCCCGTGTGTCATTTTGGTTAATTTTGATGGACAGATTTTCAACATATGACCATGTGAAAAATTATAAGTTTCTTTTTGAGCCCAGTGTACATTTCAAAGTGGCAGACATACACAGTTGTCAACCATTCCCATATTGTGCACAGGTCAACACAGTTACTAGAGCCATTTAACATGTTTAAAGAGCAATCGTTCGTTAACTCGTCACTCGCGCAGTGTGTTCATTCAGATTTAAAGGGATATATTAACCTCTGTTAAAATGTGCAAACCTGGCAAATAGTTGACAACATGTGTTTTTCTGTGATGTGTTATGTGCACTGAGGGCTCTGTTAAATTCCATTTTATAGGACCGAGTAATAATGTCACGTGGTTTTTTCTAACTCATTGCTCTGACCTTGTTCACAGCGACACTTATCCAGTTCATCCGTTTACATTATGAACACACATTATGTATATCTTGATAACGGAAGTGAGATGTGTACAACCGAAATATGTTGAGTGATTCCATTGCATACAATAAAATAACTACAAAATTAGTTTTTATGATTCTGACAATGTTTCAATTAAGGTTTTCTCGGACAATTTCGTAAGCTTCTCATTCCTTTTTTGATATCCATGTTATTGAGATTCGCAAAAGTGAGCTGAAGGCATGCAAAAGTGGCTTACATTTGCATTTTGCATTGCGATTTAGCTCTTCGGTTAAGTGATTTACACGCTATTTGCATTTAATTTCGCCAAGGGATTTCGCAGATGGTGGTAAAACGTAATCACGAATTGTCTCGCTTAAAATTAAATGACAATTTGACAATAGAAAAACACGTTTCATGAAAGCGAATGCAAGACGACGCTTTTACTTTAAAAGATATTGTCAAACATAATGATAATTTATCAATCAGTCAATAAAACACATTACATCTTCCTAACAACATACACAAACGTTATTGCACCCCCTCAAAATCATTAAAGGGGACCTCCAGGCAAAGAACAACACATCATTATTTGTTTTGTTACCGTTTTGTGATATCAAATAGATACACAACATTTTGCAAAGGTTTTTGTAATTCATAAACAAAGCAATTGATTTCCACCACTTACGGAATTTCCTGGTTCCTGGTTTGCGAGTACACCAATGCTATTCACGCGTACGTTTGGAGACAATAGAAACCCGGGCGATTCGTTCACTCTGCATGAATTAGTCTCGTACATTCAGACCGTGCTTTAGAATGGTGATGCGATTTACGATTATATATTTTGTTTCTGGAAACATATTTGGGTGAACTTTTTGATGGAATGGAATTCTAAAGATGTAACCTTTCATTTATAAGAATATTAATTTTGGGTGGTGGTACCCTTTAAGATACATTTCATCTTCCATAGAAAATGATAGTAATTATGCCATCGACATTCACGGATGACCGACTTAACATTATTCAAAACACTTTATTCTCCCAAACAAAGGAGGTTGACAATATTATAGCATTTTGCGACATTTCACTTTTGACTTTGCCCCATATTCAGATGTCATGCCAATCCATGATAACTTATTCATAACAAATGTCATACCGATGAAAATGGGAGAATACCAGTTTTCCAATGATAACAAATTCATGAACGGTAATACATTAATAGTAGAGATATGAAAGGTCAAACTTGAATTGTAGAACTTGTTTGTGAGGGGTTTTATATATTAGTTTGCAATTTAATGGTAAAGGTGTCGTTTATTACAATTCAATTTCACCAAAACTGTTCTCTCGCTACCAACTTCTACTATAATTCCTTTAAGAGGGTAGTACAGTTTTGGTAAGGCTGAGCTTTAGTAATCAAAACATGCAGATTAACAATACAAACTAATAGTTATAACTCCACCCTGCTTGAAATGTATACACAATTACAAATGACTAAGTAAACATCATTTTATCATTCAAAAAGAGCTATTCACACACAAAAGGGCGCTCTCTAAAAAATTCATTCGTTTCAACCATTATTATACAAAACTATGCATGTGATGTTTTGTTAAAATAATGATCAAATAGAAAGATCATCAATTACTATTTACATTTTTGAAAAAAGGGTAAGCATTGTTTTTATTTTGTTTAAATCATCGAACTAATTTGTGGCACAAATTCATTGCGATCGGATGTTATTGTATGATATTTCAGCCATTTCTGAACCGATTTGTACCAAAATTTAAGTTTATTCTGCCATTAAAATTCGACAATCAGTTATTCTTTACCTCACAAAACATTGTGTTGTGCACCGCCCTCTCTACCAAAACTGAACAACCCTTTAACCATCATCAACATTACCCAAGAGACAATTATTTCTTAGTAGCATTTTTATTTTGTTTTGCTAGACAAGTGAAGGGGGAAGGGTCATTAGTATGGCAGAATACCTAAGCCCCGCTGATAAACAAATTTGTTTTGTGTGTGCGCAGATCTGCGGGCGTGCCCAGAAGGCTGGGAACTCAGTTTCCCAGGCAAGTGCTACCTCTTCACCAACTTGAGGACAAACTGGACCGAAGCGCGAGACTACTGTGACAGTCTGCGTCCTGTTATCTACGCGGGTCAGGAACTCTACCCATCCCTCCTGCTGGTGGACAGTCTCAACGAGACGGAATCCTTTGAAGGAGTGGCGACTCTTTCGGCATACTGGATAAACTGCGATGAGTTAGATGGGACGTGGACATGTAAGAGGGACAGGACCAGAACTAGTCTAAGTGACTTCAGAAGTGAGTGTCTATTATGTTCTGTAAAACTGTGTATTTAGTCCGGGAGCCAGGACCAGCAACAAGAATGTTCGTGCAACACCCACCACAGATTTGGTTTGTCACTTTGGGGTGTTTCCGGGGTGTCTCTGGAACAGTTCTAGCCCTGTTGTACAGTTGATTCTCTGGTAGCAACACGATTATTTATATCAATTAAGTATGCAAATTTATGCCAAAAAGCCCCCTTTTGTCTGTAAATCACTGAACATGGCTCAGAATATGCTGATTTTGTGCATTAATATTTTCTATGGCTCAATTAACAGGTTTCCAACCTTAACAATTTAAAATGTTTTTTTTTTCTTTTGTTGTACTGTTTTCCCCAGTGGAATAAATCATCGACAATTACTCAACAATTTTTATCCCAAATTGTTATAATTGCAGTGGTAAGAATGATAAAATAATAAAGGTTTTGTGTATTCTAGGAAAAAAAACATTTCCATAGGATTTGTACGCAAATTATAAAATTAATCAATTTTCGGGCCGACATTCACTTACAAAAGGTCTTAACCAGTTGTCGCAAATTTGTGTCTCAAAAGGTGCGCAAGACTTTAATCAAAAAAGTAATGTAGTATCGCAGAAAATACCTGCGCACGTTGCGGAATTATCACGTGAAACGTCAAGGGGGTGGGGTGGAATTCACCCCACTGGTGAGCATGTACTGCAGAGTACTGCTCACCAGTGGGGTGGAATTCACCCCACTGGTGAGCATGTACTGCAGAGTACTGCTCACCAGTGGGGTGGAATTCACCCCACTGGTGAGCATGTACTGCAGAGTACTGCTCACAAGTGGGGTGGAATTCACCCCACTGGTGAGCATGTACTGCAGAGTACTGCTCACAAGTGGGGTGGAATTCACCCCACTGGTGAGCATGTACTGCAGAGTACTGCTCACAAGTGGGGTGGAATCCACTTTACCCCCTTGATGTTTCCGCAACGCGCTCAGGTATCGCCAAACAATTACACACGTTGCTGTCATTGAAGTCTTGCGCAACTTTTGAGACCTAATTCGCCACAATCGGGTATACTGTTCTGAAGAAAGATGACTTTTGTAAGTGAATGTCGGCCCGAAAATTGCTAAATTTTGTGATTTGTGTACAAATCCTATGGAAATGGCCTTTTTCCCCTAAAATGAAGAGTTCGTTTCCAAAAATGTAAATTTTGAGAAAAAGAGGGTTTTTTATTTCTCATAGTTAGCAATGTTTAGAGGATATACAATTATATTATTTGAAAGAGCATCATAATAGGATTGTAAAATAACTCTTTAAAAAAAATCCCAGCACCTTCTGTTTTTTTTTTTTTTTTGGAAAAACATTTTTTTTTTGGACATAACCTTTTTTTGGAAACAACACTCTTTTGAAAAAGAATTACATTTTCTTTGTACATTTTAACAACTTTCTAGCATGAATTTCAGTTTTCTGTTAGCTTTACCAGAATGTAGAGCTGCTCAAAATCTATAGATTAAGCTTAAAAATGAATTTTGATGACAAATGGACCTAACATCTTTTGGAAACGAGCTCTTCAAATACAAAGAACCTTTATTAGTTTTCATTCTAACCACTGCAATTATTATATTTTGGAATGAACATTGTTAATAATGGTCAATGATTTTATTCCATTGAAAACAAAAAAAGTAAATAAAAGTAAAAAGAAATACATAAGAATTCCAAAAACAAGGAAATACATAAGAATTCAAAAAACAAGGAAATACATAAGGAAAATCTGACTGTCGCAATTTGTAATGTTGCAAACCGGTTATTTGAGTCATATCAAAAATGTATGCACAAAATTAGCATTCTGAGCCATATTTAGTGATTTACAGACAAAAGGGAGACTTTTTTGCATAAATTTGCATACTTAATCGATAGAAATAATAGTGTTGCTTCCAGAAATCAACTGTACATCAGGGCTAGAATTATTCTAAAGACACCCCCCCCCCCCCAGTCACCCTAAAGTGACAAACTAAATCTCTGGTGGGTGTTGCACGAAATCCTTATCTTAGGCCCTTTCTGGGGATAATTTGCTCCCGGACTAATTCGGGTAAAACAAAATAAAACAACTCATGTGCAAAAAGGTACCTGATTCCCATTTGGTCTATTACAAAATGATAAATTTGGGGGCTTGTGATTATAATTTCGGGATCATGATTAGTGTTAGGGGTGTGGATTAGGGTTGGGGTTAGGTTTTGGGTTAGGGATCGTGTTTGGAGTTGGGGAAATTGAAGTTAAAGGCATTACGTAGTAGACCAAATAAGTTGTAGACCAACTGAGTGTAGACCAAGCGAACACAAACCGTTCAAGTGTGTGTAACTTTATTACGCAAAGTGCACCACACATGCTACCAGCAACGCATGTTACATTCCTGAAGACACTGCTGCATAGCAACCGTACAGTGTAGTATAGTATAACTCTCTCTATTATCAATACACTACAGTATTGAAGTAATACTGTAGTAATCATTGAAGTTTCATTCCATTGCAAATGCCCCATCGCAAGCTTTAATTTGATGCTTTGTTCTAACTAATTGGTCAATAATTGGCGAAGATGTGATTGTTTCAATTTTAAAATTGTTCAACTTAAAATGCTAATTTCTTCAAAACATGAATAAGTATTACTCGCATGACCACTATTCTAATTGCATGGACCTTATTTATTTTGACTTGTTTAGCTCACTTTTTTCCACCGGACATTTTTTTCTACTGACAATTTCCCTCTGACATTTTAACCACTGTCTGAAGTTATTTCAACTGTTTTTTTTTCCATGGACATTTTTTCCACTGGCAATTTTACACGGAGCAATAGCCCCTACCCCTTCACCCTCTTGTATAATATGCTGGCTACGCCATTGGCGTACTAAATGTCTTCGTGAACCCGTGATCATTCAGGTATGCCAGTGGCGGATCTACGGGGGGGGGGGGGGGGGGGGGAGGGTGGGGTTTTAAAAACATAACATACGGGGGTTAAAAAAAAAAAAAAAAAAAATCCGCATCGTCATTGGGTCAACCCCCCCCCCCCCCCCCACCCCCCCCCTTAGCAAAAAGCTAGATCCGCCCCTATATGGATTTAGCATAGGCGTACCCGGGGGGGGGGGGGGGGGGGGGAGGGTTCAACCAACCTCCCCCTTTTACAAAATGTAAGTGGTCTCAAGGCCAATTTGTAGTGGTCTCGACTATCATAACCAATTGTATCGACCCCCGAAAGCCAAGTGCTCTCGGTCTCGGCCTTGACATTTTTCACGTATCCAGGTCTCGGCCTCGAAATGTTTTGAAGGATCTCGGACTCGGCTTCGAATATTTTCACCGACACCCCCACCCCTCCCCCTAAATCTTCACCGGCACCTCCCCCCTCCCCCCTCGACAAATCTTCACCTAAACCACACCCCCCCCCCCCCCCCTGTGAAAACAATCCTGGGTACGCCACTGGCCTTTAGTATGATAATGGATATGTCTCAGTCTCAGTCTATATATCATACAACTCTCTGTTCGTGTTTTTCCCGTACCAGATTGGGAGGAAGGGGAACCAAACTATAGGAACGAACACTGCACCGACATAAGCCTAAGATATTCCTGGAAATGGAACAACCGACGGTGTCAGTCTAAGCTTCACGTTGTGTGCCAGATTGATTCTCAGCCATGGATTTAATCGGCAGATCATCTATGGGGCGGTGCAGCCGCAGCGGCTCTCTTCACATTTAGAGATCGATGGTCGTCGCCCTAGAGCAAAATGGCGTGTAATCATTCTTATTAGGTGGCTTGTGAAATTGACGTAGCAAAGTCGTCTCAATACATTCCTAAATACGGTAATACATATAAATGATCATCATGTTAATACCACTCCAACTCACCTTTTCTATTGATCTGTTTTTGTTTTACTACAGTTTGATACAATTAAAAAAACTGAATTATATTGACTTAATGAAAATCAGCAGATCACTTTGCACACTATATTGGCAATCATCTCTCCAAGGGCTAACAGCATGCTTTTTGTAACCCCTCCTTAAAGGGGTAGTACAGTTCCGGTAAGGCCGAGTTTTAGTTACCAAAGCCTGCACAATAACACTACAAACTAATAGTTATAACTCCACCATGCTCGAATGTTCTAGAAAATTACAAACGACTAATTAAACAACCTGTTATCAATAAAATAGAGCCATTCAAACACATGAGGGCCCTCTCTAAAAGGCATTGGTTTCTACCATTTTTCATACAAAAGTATGCATGTGATGTTTTGTTGAAATAATGATTAGATAGAGAGATCATCAACAACTATTTAATACAGTTTAGTCATTTTAAATTTTTTTTTAATCATCGAATAAATCTTGGCCCCAGATTTATTCCGATCTGATATATTTTATTGATATTCAGCCGTTTCTGAACCGATTTTGATCAAATAAAATTTTATTCTGCTATTAAAATTGTATGCTCTTTCAAATGTTACACTCAGTTGTTCATTACCTCACAATCAAATTATTTCGTGCAGTGCCCTCTATACCAAAACTGAACTACCCCTTTAACCAACATCGTATTCTCTTAAAATGACTAATCGGTAGCCTGAAAACTGCAACGGTACAAATTATACATAAGATAACATCACGCTTGAAGTGCTGTGATAATATTAAAATAAAACATACCAGTTAGATATTTTGCACATATTCTATTGCAGTAAATAACATGGTATTAATGGATACATGCATGACATCAGTGTGTCTTTAATATCCCCTATGTTTGGATTGCTTGAATATTTGTACATGCTTAGTTTGTTAGTGCCTGATGTCCCCCTGTTCACAATACAAATCGTGCGATAATCTAACATAACTTTACTAAAGATTACTTACTACTTCATGATTTTGCAATTGTTCGGATTGCATAATTCATTTTAATTTTAGATGAACATATGACTAGTTTATCTAATGTTTGATATTGTAAATTGTATTGAACTTACTACTAGTAATACACGTGTTTCATGTTATTTAATTTAATGTTATCAAATATCGATCTATATTATTATTGTTAAGTTAATTACAGGTTGGTTACGCGTAGATAGCTTTATATATATGAGGTTCAAAATAGTTGTCGATTGTGGCGAGTACTTGCTGATGATAAATGATTTAAAGTATCATTCCATATGGCTAGAAAATCTGTATTTGAAGAGCCTAATTCCAAAATGAGCTAAATCCACTTTCCATCAAAATTGAGTTAGCGATATCAGTACATCAATGATCTACGTAACTAACTAAATCCAAATTTTAGGACAAATAAAAAAAAATAAAATAGAGCGTTCAATGTTCATATTCCCATAGGCATGTGCACACAATTTGACAAAGAAACCTGCTTTACTCCAAAGTTGAACAAGTGGATTTAGCGCCTTTTGGAATTTAGCTCTTTGTTTATTTATTGCATATTTTAGTTAAATGTGTAAATTTGAATACGGGCTAGTCTACCTAATGTTTGATTTTGTGAATTATTTCAAAAGTATAACTGGCAATGGCGAAACAGCGTGTATGATACAAACATTACCTTACTCTCAATGTAAATGACAGCATTTTATTTCATATATTTGCATGTAATGTTATCAAAAAGTAATATCAATTATTATTGTTAAAATCACTAATATTCGGTTAAGCTTAGCTAATGTCATGTACATATTCATTGTTCTTAATTGTGACAAAATACACATTCACAATAGTTGTCGATTGTGGTGTGTACTTTTGTTTAAGATAAAAAAAAAATTCTTCAAATTGTTGAGCCCTTCACAGGCTATTTATTAATCTTCACATAAACAAACAAATCAAATACATGAGCATAAAACAAATCAAATACATGAGCATAAAACAAATTCAAATTAATCTTTCTATACAAACAACAATTGTAGCAACTGCCACTTAACATTAAAATGTCTCTCCATTCCAGATATGCATAACATATATTTTTCATCTTTATAATATTGTAAAACTTGTTTTTTCAATGTAACAAAAAGTGGAACTATGTTATTCAGTTTACAAATAAGCATATGTTGTTTAATTAAAATGATAAATGTTATGATAAATGGTTAAAAGTAGCAACTGTGCACAGCATTCGATCCTATACAATTGGTGTTTGTTCTAACATAATCTGAATTAGAGGAATCATGAACCAAGACTTGAGAAAACATGGGAGAGCAATAGCAGCGTTATAATGGACGGTGTGAACGTTGTCGAGAACTACATAGTAGGGTGCTTACGATCCTGGACCGTATTAAACAACGTCGACCGTAAAATACGAGTGCGCATCTGTTCTGCGCATATATGACGTAATGCATTGTGGTCGACTAATTTTTGGTGAAAAGTTTTCCCGCGATGTATCGTCGGGTCACCTGTCGCGACCGTAAAACATGTACGGTCCACTAACTGACGGTCCAGGATCGTAAGCGCCCTAATCCTGAAGCTTTAGTTCAAAAAGGCGCTTCAATTTCGGACTAAAGCAGTTGTCTCTATCCTACTTCGTACACATACCGTAGAACACCATCGTCAAGCACCCCCCAATCACCTATATGCATCTTGCTTTTAAAGAGCGCCCGCTCTCTGTCCAAACGGGAAACTTTAATCAAGAATGCAAATAATAGTGAGGAATATTCATGAGGATAATAATGGAAGTGAATCTCATGGAAACGTCTTTAAAAGCAAGATGCGTATAGGTGCTTGGGGGTGCTTGACGATGGTGTTCTACGGTATCTGTTATTGTGCTGTAATTTATTTATTTATTGTTTGTATTTATTTATATATTCCGGTATATTAAAGACTGAATAAAAAAAGCCCATTGTCTAAAACAGTTCAGTTTAAATGAATGATTACATACACAATTAAGATACACATTATACAAAATTAGAAATTACAACAAACAACAAAATTTAGATAAGATTATAGCGTTAACAAGCAAGTACTATGTGTGAATTTTACACAAAATTTAACTTACGACCAAATCATTGTGAACGAAGTTGTTATGGAAAATGGTATGATACGTAACAACATGTGGCAATAGAAAAGTATTAGAACGTAATGTACATACTAAATAGATTGTGCGAATACCCACAATCATACAATTATGCTCCACGCTTTCATTGTGTTTCAAAATGAATAGATTTTCATGAAGCTCAGCCTTACCAAAACTGTACTACCCCTTTAAGGTAGTACATGTTTTGGATTAAGGCTGAGGAAACGTGATATTTGCTAGTGCATAGTACTGACTCTGTACACAGTTATGACTATCCAGTTGATAGTTAACAACCTGAACATTTCGATCGTAGATATCTTTTTCACAAAAGAAAACAAAACCTGTCCCATGCTTCTATTGGTAACACGAATACAACAAGGAATGAGAGAACCACTACATTTCTAAGTCAGTTTTGTGAATTTTAACAGCTGCAGCTGCTTTACTAGATACATAATAAATAATAATATAGAGCACTTGTAATGCGCCATGACTGTAGTACACTATTCTCAGGCGCAATATTATTATTACCCCCGGACAACGGATACACACTGCAATCAATCCTGCACATTAAGCGCACATTTTCCACTCCCTGGGGAGTATTCCAGCAAGTCGCCTATTAGGCGCGCACAGTGCTAAGGAAACACGTTCCCATCCTTCCGGGTACCCATTTATACACCTGGGTAGAGAGCAGCAATTGTGAATAAATTGTCTTGCTGAAGGACAAACGCAGTGAGCGGGGTTCGAACTAGGGATCTCCAGATCGGAAAGCGCGCGCTCTACCAATCTTGACACACCACGTCCAGATCCCTTTAAGGCACAGTTCTCATTTCAATCATTTAGCCTCTGAATAAGATTATGCTAGGATAAAACTAAAAGCCCTATATTGACTCTCATTTTACTACGCATGCATGCATTTTCATATTAGATAAGCAGTTTCGGTAGTATTTTGCATGATTAATTATTTAAAGGGTAATTAAATGTAAACTAGCGCACTGCCTTGTGGATGAATCAAGAGAACAGATTCGAATAGCACACAAGAACAAACTTAATTAGATTATGACTGCCCGAATAATTAGGATACAAACCGTTGGAAAGATTAAATAGAAGTGAAATTATGAACAAACAAAACTTATCATGATGGTGATATTGATGGTGGTGATAGCGATGATAAGGATGGTAATGATGGTAACAACGTCATTATATATATGTTTGAAGATGACGATGACGGTAATAAAGATGCTTAAACTGATGATGACAATGATTCTGGTGATATTGATGGCGTTGAAGATGATGATGATGATGAAGATTATGGTGATGATGATTATGATGATGATGGTGATGGTGATGATGATGGTGCCGATGACGATGACGGTAATGATGCCGGTGGTGGTAGTGTGTCATGATGCTCATTATGCAGGGCGGTGTTGCATGATCGCTGTATTGGTAAATTAAACATAACACTAACAACAGGTTAGAAGGGAATATAATAATTGACTAAGATAAGCTAACGTGACGATTAACTCCTTGAGTGCCAAGCTCACATTTCCCCCCCCCCCCCCCCCCCCGAAATATAGTAACAAAATGATCAAGTCCATCGGATAGGGTGTCTTTTCCAATAAAAAATGATACCAAGAACAGTAATATTGGTATTGTAGTGTTTGGTTTACGGCGCTCTGCGTGACACCATGTCAGGTTCCCATTTGTGTAAATTGTTACCAAATCAGGGCCTGATAAATCGTACTTACTGCCCGTCATAGCATCAACCAACGAGCAACACGCGTGCTATTGTTAGTGTGCATTTCAGCTGTGTGCCGAGAGAATGGGCATGGTTGTTTGACGTTATGACGGGCATGAAGTGAGATTTATCAGGCACTGACTTGGTAAAAATTGACAAAAATGGGAACGTGACATGGTGTGACTCCGAGCGCCCTAAAATAAAAACTACATGCACGACCAAAATTACTGATCTTGGTATCGTTTTTCATTTGAACGGACACCCTATCCGATGGACATAATCATTTTGTTACTTTATTTTGGGAAGTGCCCCTTTCAATTTGTTGGGGGCCACCCTGTATAACTAACCGATGCTCTGCCAAAAAAAAATCGGTGCTGCTTGCATATTCGACTTATTTTATTCTTAATATACTGTTTAAAAACAAGATCAAGTTTTAAAGTACATCATACTGTGCATTGCACATGTTAAAGGGACTTAGTAACATTGTCCAAATCCTCAAAATCCAATTGGAACTCTAGCGGTTCCCCCATACCTTGTTGAATTCGTATTACCAATAAAAGCATGGAACAGGTTTCAGTTTTACGAATTTCCCTTTCGTTAAAAGGATATTTACGATTGAAGTGTTCAGATGTTAAATTATCCACTGGACCAATCAAAACCATGCAGAAATTGAGTGCAATGAGTTAGTGAATATCACTTTGCACTTTTGCTCATTATACTTGGCCATATAACATCCATTTAACTTGACATGTTCTCACAACACCCAGTGGACATATTAGATACCAACAATATACATTGTATCAACCATTCTTCACTTTTTGCACATGTCAACAAAGTTACTAGATCCCTTTAACCCCCAAACAGCAGGGTTTTGAATCTTGATCTTTCTACGCCTTGGGGGGGGGGGGGGGGGGGGGGGGGGGGGTTATGCGGCTCCATGTAAAAATGGCAGAGGAAAATATGCTAGTGGAAAAAAAATGCCAGAGGTAAAAATACAAGTGATACAAATGACAGAGGTAAAAATGCCAGAGGTAAAAATGTCAGTGACAAAATATAAGTGGAAAAAACACAGTATAGTAAAAAAAAAAAAACCTTTGGATGAGCCTTTTAAACCCATTTGCATAGCCATTCTAATAAGCATTTGCTATTTTTAATTACCCTACGAGGTTTGTGTGTATGTTTTTGCTGAGTGTACTAAATTTAAATTTATTTTAATGTAATTTAGTAACAGTGACGATCCTTAGTTGCATTAACTCCGTGTTTTAGCCAAATAACAGTATTAGGAAATTAACCGAAAGCATCAATATGGGCGAAAAATTGATCAATATTGTTGAAAAGGTATGATAAAGGGCTTGTATATAGAAAGAAAACAAAATAAGTATCGTTAGATGCATAAATATCAGGTGAAACATCCATGCATGCCGCTGATATTGGGCATAAATTCACCACCCGTACGCCCGCCTCCGCCAGCTAAATGTAATTTGATAAGTCAACATATTTGTACAGCCCTGCGATCCAAATGACATTTTTTTTCTTTTCAAATTATGAAAGTCCAGGACTTTTATTATGCAATTGATGTATCACTGGTGTAACAAGTTTTGCACAAGTTATGTTTTCCATTATGTGAAATTATAAGTATTTATATTTCTACAGTTGTTTTTATTTCAGAATTTAATCGGGACTACTACCCATCGACAATTATGTCCCAGATGATTACACTCGGACAATTACGCCCAACACATTTACCCCCAGGACGGTACCCTCGGATAATTACACCCAAGACAATAACCCCCAGGATGATATCCCCCGGATAGATACCCCCAATACAATTACCCCCAGGACTATATACCCCTGGACAATTACCCCCAGGACGATACCCCCGGACAATTACCCCCCCCCCCCCCCCCCCCCCCCCCCCCCCCCCCCCCCCCCCAGGCAATAAACCCTCAGACCATTACCCGAATATATTAGATAAAATGAAATGTCACTTATTTAAATTTAGTAATAGTCACAATCCTTAGCGCCTTAGCGGCCTTAGCTCCAATAACAATACACTGTAAATGCATGCTCTGTCGAAAAGGCAGGGACTAAATGGTTCGCCGAAAAATTATATATAGACCTTATTTCCAACAGGCGATAAATCCTCTTTCATCTTTGAAGAAAAGCAGGTTTCTTTGTACAACGCTGTTTTATATTGCCAGGAGCATGTTGAGGTCATTTATTACATTGTATAAACGCCCTCTTTAAGGAGGGAACTGTGACGGCTATCCATAGCCGATTTGTGTGATTAAGCGTGCCATAGGCACGCTAGGTTGATTATTAACATGGTTGCTTTTCAAGTCACATCTCGGCAATTTTGTGTGTTCATTTTGTCTATTGTTTACTTATTTTGATATTTCTGGAGTGTGCAGAAGGTGACGGACTGCCAGTCCGTAACACTCTTTAGAATTTGACAATAAATTTTTCATTATCTCATAACAAAATTATTTCGTGGAGCCCCCTCTATACCAACACTGAACTACCCCTTTAACCACTCAGACATTACATCGCCTTAACAATTTTGTTTTCTTTTCAAGTTTGTATTGGTGGGGGATCTACCAGCATTCGTCAAGGGAGTTGAAAACGCCCATTCTCATAAACGGTTGTTATTTGAATGACAACAATGGCCTTTAAATGACCTAAAGAATACAACGTACTTTGGCACTTATTCCATAGTTGATGACTTGTAAAATAGGTCTGCCAAAAAAAATCCATGAAAATAAACACAGTAGTGATTTAAGACTAGTTTTATGATGACAAATCTCACTAAGCAGCCAGTTTACGCCCCACCCACATTTAGGGTCCGGAATCGGCAGCGTGATTGACATGTGATTGACAATTCATTGGCTTACGTCATGACGCGTCATCTACAGAATTTAGTTTATTAGTCCGTACTTTAGATGACGTCACATTTTGGCGATTTAAAAGGGGTGTTCCCATGACAATTAGATATTTACTAATTACCCCCAAATTGATTGATTTCATGAGAAATAACTGCGAAATTCTTTTTCTTCAGGACAAATTACATATAGAGAGCCGAATTGTGAAAATTAGGCAATCTAGACGATATAGGTCCTTTAACGATTTAAACATGGTAAAATAAAATGTTCAGTGAATAGCATGAACGTTTACCATTTTCAATTTAGATTCAAAATAACTTGCCTTTCTACTGAATCCATGCTATTTCAGATTTGGTCGATATTCGTTTTATATGCTTTTTAATTGAACCATTTAATTTATGCTTCAATTTGTTAATATGTATACAAATTTGAATAATAATAATAGTAATGATAATAATAATAATAATAACATTAATAATAATAATAATAATAATCATAATTATAATAAAATTAAACAAAATAATAATAATGATACTATGTGCTTCCATAACGCACACTAATAACGTAGCCTTTCTATGCACTTTATACAAACACTTAATTAAATAAACACATTATTCGTACAATTTATGTAACATACATCAAATATATTTCAGGTAGCCCTCAGATTAAGACCTACACGATGAACACAGTGGTTACAAATATAGAGAAAACCTTGTGACAAATATAGTAACTAAGAAACAAATTCGATTATTTTGTTTGTTTAAACGTTTTTTTAAATGCTAAACGTTTAAATGTTTGTTAAACGTTTTGACTCAGCACTAAGACAGCAAACACAACATTTTCTCCATGGCAACCACACGAGTGTTTTCGGGATCAGTGCTCAAGTTCCGGCTCAAAATATTTTAGAGGGCCTTTAGATATACATGATCTACAAACATGACTATGAACTGACAGTAAAGACAATGACAATTATTTTTAAAAAGTATATGATCAACAACACGGTTAGGAACTACTTATTTCCTATTACAGGCTTAACAGTATTGTTCAAACACGAGTTACACTTATTTGCCTCACCGCTACAAAATGTGTTGTTTATTTAATTGTAGACAAACAAAATAATACATTTACTCTTACATTTCTATATTTGCGCATTTATTTACAAATGTTCTGCAGTATAATACGTATGTACATGAAAGGCTAATTATACTGATATTGCGACCATACCAATTGTACACGTAACGATTCGATTTTCGCCCATTATGATTGATCAACACTATTTTCTTATTAGGCTTTACACAATTTGCAATTGCCAACAATTCCTCTGCACTTGACCCGCACATTTCCCACTCTCTAAGTCTTACAGCCAGATTATATACAGATGGTTTCATATTTACAAACGAAACCGTGACTTCAAACCACCCTTCAAAAACATGGGGAGAGAATCTGCCGAAGGGCACACACAACGTGCCATTTTAAGCATTGTAACTTATATACACTCAATTGTATCTCTTTCTGCAACTTGGCACTAGTATTATTATCCAGACTGTGCACAGATGAATTCATGAGTTTCAAACTGTATCCATGACTACCAACCCCCTTCAAACACTAGTGCCCCGTTGCAGACAGAGATGTAATCGATTGTAAAGTTGCAATTAATTGCAATTCAGAACATGTGACTAAATGCGCAAATCTGATTGGTTGAAAAGCGCACATTTTAATAATTGCCAGTGAACCCACGACCTTCGTAATGAAAGATACAGGTTCAAACAAAATACCACGGAATTATTTAATAGTCCCACACAACGATAACAATTGTGACCTTACACCACACAACGACCGTTATTTCGTGGTTGTAAGATACATATTATTAACTGAAATAAAAACATGCAGATAAAACAGAAAACATCCTTAAGTATGATCATCAAATACAACTGATCAGATTACAGAGCTTGAATAAACGCCGAGTATCTCATATCTTAAAACTGCTTCAGCCACGTTTCGAATCTTCTAGGCGAGAGGGTTTGCTTTTTAAAGGTAATGACTTCTACGTTAATCTATGTGGCGTAGCTACGAGGGGGGGGGGGGGGGGGGGGCACATAAAACATTCAATCATGTCCTGCTCATGCTAGTAAGCTTATTGTTATAGCGGTTATCATGATATTTACAATATATATAATTATTAACCATAGCAGACATCTGAGCAGGGCAATTTTCAAACGATATTGCCCTCGAAGTTCAAAAAGCCAACAAAACTACGGGCGAACAAAAAGTCAATGGGATTTTGTGTGTAATTTGCCGGTCAATATGAATACACAGTCAACCAATTGACAAATAATATTGCCCGCTCAGAAAAGTCAATGAGATTTTATCCGTAATTTACCGGTCAATAATATTCGATGGGAACATCCGGGTACTTCAAATTTTTTTTCAAAGTGAACTGGCCCGCGTGAAATAAGCTCGCGAAAGTGATTTGGCATTGGTTTGTAGCCTACCTTGTACATGAAACAAGCCGCAGCCGTACTTTTGACATTATCAAGCAGATACTTTTGGTATGTTTGAAAACTTTATTATATTCAACCATTTACTTATTTATTACAGGAAATTATGCGTGTATTTTACGATAGTTTCGTGTTTGCTCGAGATGTCTGATTTGTTAATAATTACAATACTGACAGGACTTTCGGGCTACACTACAATATTGCCCTCACTAGATTCATATTGCCCTCGTAGGCAATATTTGTCGTGTCGCCCTCAAGGCCAGTCAATATTGTTTAAATAATTTGATATATGCTAGCAGATTTCGTAAAAAATATATAATTAGCATTATTTTATTGTTGTATTTTCATTGAACGCTAGGTAGGGATGAATGGGTAGGCAGGTGAGTTGTTAGTTTAGACTAATTATGAGCTCTCTTTGATAGCTTTAAGTATTTAAAATAATAAACTAGCGAGTGGCGACTTTCTTTACAAGTGGCTGATATATGGTGGTGTTGTTTGGGAACAAGTGGCGGATTCGAATAACTGCTAAACACGTGACTGGGGTAGACGACCCGGGTCGTGCATGTGCCTGGTAACGAGGTTGAGACAGGGCGTGAGGGTGGGCGGGGAGTTATTATTTCTTATTGTTTAATGTTCAGCTCTCTTCAAGGACAGCGGGTGGTGTTGTATAAGTCATAGACCTGTGACTCAGACAAGGTGTGATTGTAGATACGCACTTCATCGATCAGTCCGGAGAAGTAGTTGTAGCTATAACCAAGATTCCCAATGGTCACGGGTGTTTGTTTGGTGACAATCTTACGGTTGCGGCAGACATAATTTATAAGCTTGTTACCTCCATTCACATATGCAATGCACTGGTTGCCGTCGTAGGTCATCACCACGTGGTTCCAGTCTGCCCCGGTTCCGATTAAATTGCGAGTAAAAACTATGTAACCGTTGTCTCCTTCGCCTGGTGTGATATACAAACGGGATGTTGCCTGTCCGCTCTCTTCAGGTCCAGTGACATATATCGTCCAGCTCCCATAATAGTAGTATCCGCTGTTGACAATGCCCTGGTGGGTGTTCCAGTTGCCAGTGCGTTTGAACCAAACGCTCACGCTGAAGTTCATTCCCCAGGCGTATCCTACAAAAGACTGGACGGTTACCTTAGTATTACCGTCGAAGACCGCCGCCTGACCGCACATTCCCGTATCGTACGTCAACGAACCGCTGACGCTCACGTCCGAGTCAGAAGCGAACCCGGAGCTGTCTGTGACGTCATTATCGAACTTGAAGAATGCTGTGACAATGGAAATAAAACAAACTTAACTTGCAATCTGTTCCGGATTAACATGTTGGGGTGGCAACCATTACATTATGTTGTATAGTTCCAGACTATCAGCCTTATAATGTATTACATATTGATAATGTATTTTCGCCAAAGCATAGTCAATTATTACTTGGCTTTTGTTTTAAAAAAAAATAGCGATATACGCAATGGAAACAAAACGTTTTGCCATGACTCGAGCCCGGGTCTTCCCTTCTAAATGTCGGCGCCACTACGAAGCGACTGTGACATCGTCATTGAATACACTAAGGAATACGGTTTCGATTAGGGTGAAAAATGCTGGTACATTAGCAGCACCTTTAAAGGGGCCCTGCAACCCAAATACATGTTGACCTCTGTTCATCTGTATTAGTGTACACATTCAATATTTGTAAACGGTTTGACCCAAATATGTTTTGTATATTTTTAAACATTTTATCATTTATTTGTCTTCATGTTGCTAAGCCCCACCTCCTAAAAAAAACCTCCAGAACAAATTCTATTGTTGACCTGCAGTGACATCATTTGTCAATCACTGGTCAGCTACCATGAGATTAACAAAAGATGAAAGTACAAAAAGAACATCCACAGATTAGGCTAATCACAATAGCATCACACGGTTGAATAGAATACCAACTCACACAACTTCAATTACAATAGCTGTTGCTATGTCTGAAGAAAAGCACTGTCTAAGCTATTGCATGGAGGTATGCAGGGCATGCTTTTGTGTGGATGTTCTTTTTGTACTACTCATCTTTTGTTAATCTCATGGTAGCTGACCAGTGATTGACAAATGCAGGTCAACAATAGAATTTGCTCTGGAGGTTTTTTTTAGGAGGTGGGGCTTAGCAACATGAAGACAAATAAATGATAACATGTTTAAAAATATACAAAACATATTTGGGTCAAACCGTTTACAAATATTGAATGTGTACACTAATACAGATGAACAGAGGTCAACATGCATTTGGGTTGCAGGGCCCCTTTTAACCCTAAAAAGGCCGGGCTATTTGATGTCTTCCTACGCCCCCCCCCCCCCTCCCCCCTTAAAGGGGAATTCCGCCCCAGAAATGTGATGTTTGCTATAAAATGAGTTGAATATGAAGAATCATGATCGAAAATCTGAGCCAAAACGGTAGAGCAATAAAAAAGTTATGACAGGATGAACTTTGCTCCGATTTTTAGTATCGTTCGCAATTGCTATCGATCATGACGTCACTTGCGAGCTGCAGCCATTTTGACTTCTACATGGAAATTTTACAAAATTTAAATTTTCTTCATAAGAAAGCAAATTTATGAGCTTACAAATTCCAATGAGGTTGGCCCATCGATATTCTTCTATGAATTCGTGAAAACAAGCAGAGAAAAATGATTTTTTAACAAAGAAAATGAGAAATAAGTGTATTTTCATGTACTAACGCCATGGCGAGTTGCTCGTGAATGATGTTGCATATGGCGGCAATTTTGAAACGATCGCTCATTACTACATGATGTTCAAATAGGTATAACTCCCGTGTTTCTTGTCCGATTTTGATCAAATTTTCACCAATTATTCCTCTTGTTCTGCTTATTCAAATAACGAATGGTTTTATCAGGCCCGGAATACCCCTTTAAGATCTCGACTCGGAGCGGCGGGTCGCCGTAAACAATTGCACGCATGATAAGTGAAGTGTATAACATACAATGGTAATTATAATTTTTTGAAAAATTCATTAATTTGCATATTTATGCAAATACAAAAAACATTGTACCAAGGTAGGACTCGAACCAGGGATATTTAGCATATCAGTCTGACTCTCTATCCACGGAGCTATTTCGATTTCGAATGTTGGTGGATATAGGTCAGATTTAGTGGCTATAGGTCAGATGTAGTGGCTATAGGTCAGATGTAGTGGCTATAAGTCTATTTATAACTCGAATTGAATACGCGCGCGTGGTCTCCATTCAAGTCGCCCGATTCCAATTAAACGGGCATATCTGAATGGTTTGGGAAAAACAAATTCGCCCCCGGCCTTATTAAGGTTAAGAGTGCAACTCTGCACCCGAAATTGGGGCATTGCCACCCTAGGGTGCATTTGTGCACCCCATACATGCCGTAGAGTACAGACCCAACTTTGGGATAATTGTAGTAGCGTAGCCAGCTGCCTCTCGGCTCTATGCCCGGCTTGTAGTACCTTATCATGTAATCACCAGGTAGTGTTTTTTCTTTCTTCTTTTTTGGAGGGGGAGGGGGATGTTTTTGTTTATAAAATGGGGTAAAACCGTTTAGAAAGTAAAGACAATCAACAAAATGGTCCCGAAATCAGCTCAACCTCTCTCGCGAGTTGACCGGAAAACGAATAAGCTTACTTACTTACTTGTCCAGCATTTGTAAAGCGCCGTCTATCTAGTCAAACTATTTCGAAGCGCATAATTCAGCTAATCACTATTTAAATCTTGCTCGTTAACTGTTGATCAACACACTGTTTTATTCTAAACTCATTATTGCAGCTTATATCGAGCAACACTTATACATGTTAAGCAGTAATACTATGTTGACTTACCAACAGGATGTATCTCGACTCCAGTCGATGGTGTATCAGTGCTTGTAGCTCGCTCTGCACTTTTCTCTGCATTTGGAAAAGATGTGATAAATAATATTAGACACAGTATTAAGCCTATTCTTTGGATATGAACCATATTCATACACTACAAGAGATTAGGACGAAAACTCTCCGAAAGTAAAACATAATCAGGCAAGCAACAGTAACACTATGGCTCTTTTTAAAAAACGTATTTATAGTGGGGGCTCTTAGGTCATGGGGTGTGCACTTCTGGACAAAAGCATGAATTTTGGCACACAGATAGTTTAAACCTTCCTCTTCAAGAAATTTGATGGAAGCAATTTTGCACGGGCCATTCTTGGCCGCCATCTTGAATTTCAAAATGGCCGCCATCTGGCACCTGTTTTCATCAATATCTCAGCAACTAAAACAGCTAGAGAGTTATTTTCAGTGGCTATACCCACATAATGGGGGCCAACGAATCACCTGAATCGAATATCAAGTCTTAAAATGGCAGCCATCTTGAATTTCAAAATGGCCGCCATCTGGCACCTGTTTTCATCAATATCTCCGCAACTAAAACAGCTAGAGAGTTATTTTCAGTGGCTATACCCACATAATGGGGGCCAACGAATCACCTGAATCGAATATCAAGTCTTAAAATGGCAGCCATCTTGAATTTCATAATGGCCGCCATCTGGCACCTGTTTTCATCAATATCTCAGCAACTAAAACAGCTAGAGAGTTAATTTCAGTGGCTATACCCACATAATGGGGGCCAACGAATCACCTGAATCGAATGCCAAGACTTCACATGACAGCCATCTTGAATTTCAAGATGGCCGCCATGGGAGGCCTATATTTAACTCCATCTTAGAAACTAAAGCAATTACGGAGTTCATTTCAACTGATATGCCTATCTGTTTGTGGTCAACTCATAACAATTTAACAATAGATGGATGAAAGCAATTATTCACTTCCCATTTTAAACGCCATCTTGAATTTCAAAATGGCTGCCATCTGAAACCCTATTTTCTCCAACATTTTAAAAACTAAAACACCTGGAGAGTTTATTTCAGCCGGGTACACTCACATTTTCTGGGTCAACGAATCACCTGGATCATCTTGATACGGTTCAAATAGTAGCCATCTTGAATTTCAAGATGGCTGCCACGGGTAGCCTATTCAATTATGTATCTCAGAATAAAATTAGTAAGTGCATTTCGATGGGTATGCCCATCTTGGGTTGGAAGCAATTGAGCAATGTTGCTGATATATAATGATATAAAGATAATTTGAACAAAGTAGAAATCTATACTTGACCATTCGATTCATTAAACAAAGTTATCGGGTAGGAGGTAGTTCAAAAGAAAATCAATGAGTGTAGTAACCTACCTTTTGAAAAGCAGTAACATTCATTCGAGCATTTTTGCAAATGTTTCAGTCCGCATTAATGAAAACTAACTAAATGGAAAAAGTTTGAACATTTTGTTGACCTTTCTGTTGATCTTTCTTACAAAAACGATCAATTTTCTGATGGTAGACGTCATCAGGTAGTTGGTTTCGCGCACTGTCTCTGTTCAGTGTGTGTTGAAATGCCAGGATGTATACATGCAGATATCTTCCTTCACCCTTTTTTGTATTGTGCGACATTTCTGAAATGTAGACCTTTTGCCAGTCCGATCTGACGGTCGGGAGACTCAATGTGGCCTGTTTTGAGACACTCCAGAGGAACGAATTGGGCGTCGGTGTTCAAAATACCTGGTCTTGGGAGATTGCTACGTTTCTTTCACTTATGATTCATTGCATAGGACTGTTGTTTGATTATTGCAGCCAAATGGCTAGTAGTCCACCCTTGGCATGGAATTACAATGTATGTACTACGCCCCACAATTATTTTTGATGTTGTCTTTAGGCGATACTAAGATTTGGTGTTTTGTTCTTGTTGGCTTTAGATACACCCTAATGCCGGATTAAATTGAAATTCAGTTGATTGCATCTGAGACTCCTAATATCAGGGCAGATGAGTGTCATGTTGAGCATTGCGTGTTCCTCTCAGTGTGGTGATCCTTCTATAGCTTTGTAATCCCAAATAATTATAGTTGCAACAAACATAAAAGAGAATAGTTATATGTTATCATCTTGACTGCCAAGGGATTGGTGATTACAATAATGGAACAAAGTAACACTCACTCATAATGTTTGTTCAAATAGGTAATTAAAGGTGAAATGAGACATTGGACAGTGTGAGTTGCTTTCCGATAAATCTCGACGTTCAGGCTACCATCAAGTTCGATCACTATCATGACTATATAAAAGTGTCAGGGAACACAAGTGACTAACGACTTATCCTTCCCTTCGTTAGGAAACTAAAAGTGTACTCCTGCACAAATTGTTTCTTGAGTTTGGGATGAGTATCATCCATGTAACAATACCACCAAATTTATGGTTTCGGTGCATTGTCAATGTCTATTTTTTCAAGTGTTTCATTTACAAATTTCATAGGATAGGAGTGAGAGGGAATATTATTGCTTTTGTTGGTAAAAGATCCCTTGTAGCCAATGTATGTGGACCCTGTATGTGTACATGTTCTTTCAGGGGTTAGAAACCTGGCTCACAGACAAACTGGTCCAGACCTATCCTATTATATCTCCTCTTGTGTAACATACATGTCACCACATAGCCAACTCTCGATTAGGCGTATAGAAACTATCGAGAGTGGACACGTGGAAGACGAGAGCTTCGATCATTATGACGCGACTTTACGTACATTACCTACTTTAGATCCCATAGACAAAACAACACTCAGTAAAGCATGCAGATGCGCAACTCCAGCTGGGGTCGCCTACTTTCCAACAATAACCCTTCCTCCTTGCATGTCCCCTCGCATGTGTATCCCTTTCTGCTTGCTCTTTCTATCGCCTCTCCTCCCCTTGTTGTATGTACTGGTAGCATCCCATCAGTCTACCTTTCCATAATCGCCTCTCTGCTTGTAACTCAACCCCTACCTCCCCGCGGTACTGGCTGGATATCTTGGGCTTTGCGGCCTGAGAAACCAACAGGGGCTCTGGGTAGGGAAGGAAAACCCGAACAAACCACAAGGTGGAGGGCGGTGGCCTCTGCCTTGCTACAGCGGAACATCTTAGCTGCACCCGGCTGGGAATTCAGTGGCCGCGTGCCCAGTTTGTATCCAGGTCACACCCCTACGAGAATCTATCATGAAAGTTTTCCCCCCGTTACGGCCCCGAGTCCCGGTGGCTGCTTGCTGGCAGCAGAGTGGCAGGGGTGCGAAGAATCTGCCGGATGATTTGCTGCCAATTCCACAGGTACACAACGGAGCAGCGGAGAAACCAGCGAAGCAGAGAACGTCGACAGAAGAGAACACCACAAAGAAGAAGAAGAAGAAGAGCAACGGAAAAGGAGAAACGGCAACACCAAACAGCGCAAGTATACAGGAAAAGACTTACCACCGACCACGAACAAATAAAACACCTGACATGACTAAAGAAACCACCTCACAGTCTTCTTACAACACAAGAAAACCCGGTATGCTGAATATTGGAACCTGGAATGTGAGAACACTGAAGAAAATAGGACACTGGGATGTACTCCTTGAAGAAGCTAAGAGATTTGGCCTGGATATCCTGGGCTTGTGTGAGACACACCTGACTGGCACAGAGACGCTTATAAATAAAGGGGAGTACTCAATCCTTCTATCAAGCAGGACAGATAACATTAGCCGGGAGGGAGTCGGCATCATGATTTCCCAACATATACTGCAATGCTTGGTGAGCTACGAAGCAGTCTCATCAAGGATTATCACAGCGAAATTCAAAATGAAGGAAGGGATCATCAATATCATCCAGGTTTACGCCCCTACATCTGCACATAGTGAACAGGAGAGTGATCTTTTCTACGATGCACTGCAGCTGCATATACAGAAGGTCCCTAAGAAGGAGAATATAATCGTGATGGGCGACCTCAATGCGAAAGTAGGAGCAGACCACGGAGTATGGGCGCCAACTTTAGGCAAGTACGGATTAGGCAAGATCAACAGCAGAGGGGAGAAGCTTCTGGAGTTCTGCATGTTGCACAGAATGGCAGTGTGTAACACCTACTTTCAACACAAAGAATGCAGAAGGGCAACATGGACATCACCGTGTGGCCACTACAGAAACCAGATTGATTTCATCATTACCAAACTAGATAATATACAAATCTTCCAGAACTGCAGGTCATACTGCTCAGCGGACATTGGGTCAGACCACAACCTGGTATTAGCGAATGTGAAGTTCTCACCTACAAAGACCAAGAAAATGAAGAGCCTCCCAAGAAACTATGATGTTAGTAGATTCACTGACCCCAACATTGTAGAAGCCTTCAAAGCCAGGATAGGAGGTGCCTTTGAGCCACTACTTCTGCTCCAGGACACAGATGTGGATGGGCTGTGGAAGAAGTTCAGGGACATCACGAATGACATCACCGAAGAAGTAGTTGGCTTCAAAAGATCCAAGCAAGTCAAGGGTCTCCCAGAAGAGGTTCGCAAGGCTTGTGAACACAGGAGGAAGGCAAGAATCCTCAAGCTGAACGAGCCCTCGGTCCGGAACAAGAAAGCTTACAATAAACTAAACAAGACTGTCAAGTATGAAGTGAAGAAGTGGAAGAAGAAACTTCTCGACACTGAAGTGGAAGAAATGGAAATCGCTCACTCAAAGAACAACAGCCACGAGCTCTTCAAGAAGGTGAAGAAACTTGCTGGTGAAAGAGACAAGATGCAACCTGCAGCGAAGAACAAAGAAGGCATCTTAAAAACGGCTCCCACAGAGGTGTTGAATTGCTGGGAAGAACACTTTAGCTCTCACCTGAACATGCAATTTCCAAGAGATGAAAATGTTCTTCACGCCATACCTGACCCTCAACCTACAGACACCCCTAGTGAACCCTTCACAATCGGAGAAGTACAAGCAGCAATTAAACAGCTGAAAAACAACAAGGCCTGCGGCTGGGATAAAATCGCTGCAGAAACCCTGAAGGCTGGTGGTCTAGCAATGAGACAACTCCTGCTTCACATTATCAACACGGCATGGTCGGAAGGTAAAACACCAGAGGACTGGAGCAAAGGTCTCATCACTCCAGTGTTCAAGAAAGGAGACAAACTAGATCCAGCGAACTACAGGGCCATCACTCTACTCTCCATACCTGGGAAAGTGTTCTGTAGAATGGTCCTCACGAGAATTCAAGGAACCATAGACAATTACCTGGCAGAGGAACAATGTGGATTTAGAAGTTCCAGAGGCACCACAGATGCTGTGTTTATCGTTCGACAAATCTTCGAAAAAGCCAGAGAAAGACGGGTACCAATCCACTGGAACTTTGTCGACTTTAAGGCAGCTTTTGACACCATATGGAGGGAAGCTCTCTGGAAATGTCTGCGTTCCATTGGTGTGGACAAGTCCATGGCTGACCTCATTGAAAACATGTACAAACAAACCAAGTGCTCTGTCATGGTGAATGGAAAGATAACCGAATGGTTTGAAGTCACAACTGGTGTCCGGCAAGGCTGCCTCCTCTCTCCAAGTCTCTTCAACCTATTCCTGGAATTTGTGATGAAGGACATTCAAAAGCTGGATGGTGGAGTACAGATGGGTAACATGCGGGTTAACAACATCCGATATGCAGACGACACCACTCTCATGGAACTGGTATTTGAGAAACTCCAAGTCTCAACAAGTGAATTGGAGAAAGCATGCAGTAAATGGGGCATGAAAATTAATACTGCAAAATGTAAAATCATGACCGAGGACCATCGACAGATCTCTCTAAACAACACCAACATTGAGAAAGTGGACAAGTTTGTATTCCTTGGTAGCATAGTTCCTAACATAGAAGAAGATGTGAAAAGGAGAGTAAGACTGGCAGCCTGGTCATTTGGAAGGCTAAAAAGTACCATCTGGTCCAACCAAGACATATCAAGAACGCTTAAAGTTAGAATCTACAGAGCCCTCATCCTCCCTATTGCTACATATGGAGCGGAATCATGGACTCTGCGTAAATCAGACAGAAAGAAACTTGAGGTTTTTGAAATGAGGTGTCTCCGGACCATCCTGGGAGTTCACCTAATGGACAGGGTGAGAAATGAAGAAATCCGACAAAGGCTAAGCATCACAAACACCATCTGTGAAGAGATAACAAAGCGACGCTTGAAATGGTTTGGGCATGTTGTCCGCATGCCGCATCACCGCCTACCATACCAAGCATACAGAAATGACTTTGACGCACGTAGACCCCCGGGACGCCCTCCTACGAGATGGAGAGACCAAGCCCAGAGCGACGTGGGACTACCTTTACACGAGGCAGAGCTCATAGCCCAGAACAGACCTGAGTGGAACAGAATCTCTCGTAGGGGAGCGAAGGGACACACCGTCCTGTGCACCTAAGTCAGTAAGTCAAAGTTTCCAAAAAAAGCGGAACCCAACTTCCACCACCAATATTTCATCAAATAAGCATAATTATGTTTATCGCAATTTGTCATCACAAATATAATTTATAACTCTTTCATATGATACCATATGTTTAATGATTCAGCTTGTGGTTATTGAACTGCCAAAGTTTTGAATAAGCAATGATAAAACTGCTTTGCGCACGAGATTTAGATCTACTGATCAACAATGTAATCAAATAAATGTAATTCATTGAAATTTGTCCTTTTGTTCTTTTGTCTTGTAATCATATTGTTCCAATCGCTGTTAAACTGTACAAACATAGAAATGGAGATTCTTAAAGTGGACTTCCACACGAGTTCAAGCTTCTAATGATTGAAAGACAGATATTCTAGGTCAATAAACACAATTTTGTATGAAAAAAGTATGATTGTGAGTTCTTATAATTGGCTTTGAAATTCTAATGACACAAATTCGCGAGCGAGCTTGTTCTATCCCACAATGCACCAATTTGTGACGTGCGACCCTCACTATGCGCCTATCTATGTTTTTACACTGCAGCGAATGTGTTCTTTTGATCTGACCAATACAATGCTCGATCATGAATAGTTTAGTCCACGATGCGCCACTAAACCGTGCCTTTGAGCATTACTACATTGTTGAACCGTTTGAAAATACTTGCCTGCCCGAAATTGTAACACGTTTGGCTTTCATTGGAATTTGAATAGACACAAAGTCCGGTAAACGTGGTTATTGAATTTGCTGGCTCGGCATGACCGGCTATTATGAATGACACATGCAGTGATCACAATGCAGTGGCACCGGTTTCAAGCCTACTCAAGATATTGAGCAAAGTGAGGGTGCTACGTAAGGGTCTCATGATTGTGTGCAGTAAATTTAATTATTTCCTCAGAGTTAATGACAGAAAAATCTCTTAGAAATCAACCAAAGAGAGTCAAATCCTGAAAATATTCAGGCACATCCCTAGATTTATTTCCAATATACTGTAGTTTGTTTAAACTCGTCCGGAATTCTCCTTTAAAGATTATTCAGCTGTCAAATGAACAGCGTGTGTAGTCCCACCACAGATTTAGTTTGTCACTTTAGGGTGTCTGGGGGTGTCTCTGGAACGATTCTAGCCCTGATCTACAGTTGATTTCTGGTAGCAACACTATTACTTTAAAGGGATAGTTGAGTTTTGGTAGAGAGGGCGCTAGACTACTTATTTTTTGTGAGGTAATGAAAAACTGAGTGGTAAATTTGAAAGAACATAATATTTAAATAATATAATCATCTTTGTTTGATCAAAATCGGTTCAGAGACGGATGAAATATCCATAAATATAACAATTTGTAATAAACCTGGGGCCCCAGGTTTATTAGAGAATTTTGAACCAGCCGTTAAAATTTTTTTAAATGCTTCCTCTTTTCAAAAAGTTACAAAATAGGTATTTAAATAGTTGTTGGTTATTTCTCTATCTAATCACTATTTCAGCAAAGCATCACATGCACAATATTTTATTCAAAATGGTTGAAACCGATGAGTGTTTAGAGATATGTATTTCTATGTTTTTCGACTTTTATTTGTTATTGTTTTCTTTCAATGGAATAAATCATTGACCACTATCCAACAATTTTCATCCCAAAATGTAATAATTGCAGTGGTTAGAATGAAAAATAATACAGGTTTTGTGTATTCTAGGAAAAAAAGCCATTTCCATACGATTTGTACACAAATCACAAAATTGAGCAATTATCTCTAACACCATTGGCTATACCACTTTTGGTATGTCAGTAACTAATTTTTCTTTAAAATATTATAAAATGGACAAAATAGTGTAATACTTCGAAAGATTTGATCAAAAAGTGCTTGGTCTAATAATTTTTTCCAAGGCTGTATATGATTACGATATACTAATTGTAATCAGCCTTTTGCGCTTAACATTCTGACCCTGTTCTTCTTACACTCACAGTGTTCATGACTATCTTTATGGCTATCCTCCTCGCCATACCGATCACCATGATAGTCATTGGTAAGTACTGCTTAAACAAAACATAGTCATACAAAACATCTCAGGCTTGATTACTCGCGTAGACTATTAAAAACGAAGTTATGTAAAATGTGATTTGTGATTTGAATACAAATTCATTATTAGAATACCTAATTTTGTTAATACAGTCAAACCTGTCTATAGCGACTACTCAAGGGTCCGGCAAAAAGTGGTCGCCATAGACAGGTGGTCGCATGAGACAGGTTGGTGGCCATTCTGAATTTCCGGTCGCATATTGTGCCTATATGCACATGTGTAATTAATTGGCATATGTACACGCACGTGTCCATAATATAATTTACTATTTGTTGCATGCATAATCACAACAAAAATTTAGATTATCATATTTACATCATATTGCAAATTATGTTAAATATTTGTACAATGTATGATCCTTTTAAGTGAAATCAAAATTGCAAAATGTGTCAACATGTCATTTATTATTAGAATGAGATATTTTGTACCCTAATGCGTAAGTGTTTTTCTATATAATTCTAAAGTCAACATGCATTGTTTGGTCGTAACAAGCGCACGGATTATCATTGAAAGAATGAGAAACACACGGCCTCGGCGATTGAAATATTTGTTAGATGTAAAGTTCTGTTGTGATGATGAGTGAAGTGCTTTTGTTCGACGCATTTCTGTATCAGCATCATGTACTGAAGGGTACGAATACTCTTTGTTTATATGTCTAAAGCACTCGGTGTTGGTATCATTAAGCGTCTGTCTGAAGTTCATTGTCATTTTGAAAGTTTGAATTGGAGCCCTGGGCGACCAAAGGCGACCAAGTTGATGCCTTGGTCGCTCAATCACTAATTTTTTGGTCGCTATACACAGATTTATATGTGTGTCGGGACCCAAATGGGGTTGTCGCTTAACATATGCATTTTCAGGGGAACCAGAGAGCGGTCGTTATGAGCAGATGGTTGCTATAGACAGTTGGTCGCATTAGCAGATTTGACTATATTATAAGTCATGTCAGAAATAATCGACTCTACATAGAGTTCCTTGTATAAATCTAACTTTATATACTGCACCACTTTAAATTTGTGTAATGTATAAATTAACGATTTCAAATGTGATAAATACATACTTGTCACCATATATAACAAGTCTTACCGAGTTCATCATCGTTTATATCATATAATCACACCACTCTAATATCCCTTTCACGATATGCTTCGGGGCGTCACTCACCCCTGTATTTGTATATACATATACATATAGGTGTGAAGGTGTGATGTACAAGGACGACTGCCCCGTGCAGTACCGGATCCCCATCTACCTTATCACCACGGGGGTCGTCTGCATCGTCAAGAACCTGGTCGACCTCAATGTGCGAAGGCAGCGATCAAAACTGCCACAGGAAGAGCAGGAGGAGTTCGAACCAGGCAGCGTGGAGAATGCGATCAGCAATGTCCTCGGCCTCTTCCTCTTCGTCTTCTTCATCTGCGGTGAGTTTGGGCCGGTGTGGAAGGGATAGTTATCCAGCTAGTTTCCGGGTTTCTTGTACACGTATCACACGCATAACGGAGCGATTAAATCTCCATAGTTTGATTTAATTTGCTCTGGACACTTTCACTTTCACTCTGGACACTGTCACATAGTCCGTAAAATCCCAGACAGAAAATCTCGTTTTGAAGACCCAGGTCGAAATTCCCATAGAACCAGAACCCATAGGAAACTCATAGAAACCCACAGGCCTATTGATTTATATGGGTTTCTATGGGATTCAATAGGGGAAGGGGAACATGGGTTTCTATGGGTTTCTAAGGAATTCCTGTGGGTTTTGATTCTATGGGAATTTAGACCTGGGAAATTTCTATGAGTCACATAGAAACCCATAGGAAACCCATGGGATTGTCTTATGGGTTTATATGGGAATTTCGACTTGGGTATGTATATATATCTATCTATCTATCTATCTATCTATCTATCTATCTATCTATCTATATATCTATCTATCTATCAGGCCATAGATCATCCAAACATTTCCATGCTCTTCTGTCTCTAGCTGTTCTGGGCTATGTATAATATTAGTTCATCTCTCCATATTTTCATTCTGCCTTCCTCTTATTCCGTTTCCCTTCATTGGTTGCCATTCTGTTAAAAGGGGGGTTGTGACATAATTTTGTATACCTGAAGTTAAAACTGAGAACAATTATAAATTGCCTGGCATTTGCGTTGTTCAGAAAGGCATTATATTATTATAATCTTTATTGGCAGGTATGGCAATAATAAATTTATATTCGGCACTGCGCTGTTGCCGAAGTTGAAATATATCGCCCCCCTTGCGGCAGACATTATAATGAAGGGTTTATTGATCACATCATTCCGCAGTCATGAACAATCACTGAAATTCTTTAATTTGAAACACAATTCAGCCCCACTCCCCACTACAAGTGAAAGCATCATTTTCCTCACCAAACATTGATATTCAGACATCAAATCGTGTACTAGTAATTAGTATTTTCGCTTATGAGCATGGCTGTGTAATTTGCAGTAATTCAAGCCCAGGGTGAGATTGAAGACTTTTTTTCTTCTTTATAAATTAATGTTGTTATCACTCCATTAAATGGTGTAAAATTATGTAAATATTGCGTACACAAATTTTAATAATAAATTACAAAGTTATTATGATAGCAATATTCCTTTAGTAAAAAATAAACGTAAAAGTAATAAACCGAATAACCCTTGGATAACAAAAGATATACTTAAATCAATACGAACAAGAAATTGATTGTATAAATTATATTTAAGAAAATCCACTGATATGAATTTAAAAACTTACAAAAAATATCGTAATAAATTAACGAAATTAATTCAAATATCACGTAAGTTACACTTTTTAAATAAACTGAAGCAAGTAAGTTCTAATACTTATGCTACTTGGAAGGTCATTAAAAAAGTAATGGGGACAAAAAAGGATGCTTTACCTAAAGATGACCTTACACTAAATGATAATATAATTGAAGATTCGAATAATTATGCTCACTGTTTAATTTCATTTATACTAGTATTGGCCCCCGACTTGCAAATAAAATTGATAGCCCTATAAATATACATTACACAGACTTTCTTTTTAATCGGATCGAAAAGTCGCTTTTGTTAAGTCCCACTAACCCTAATGAAATTATAAATATTACTCAATCATTAAGCATGTCAAAATATCAAGGTTGTGATAGAATTAGTACATCACTTTTAAAACAAATTATACACGTTATTGCTGATCCACTAACTTATATTTTTAATCAATCTTTACAACAGGGTGTTTTCCAGATTTATTTAAAATAGCCAATTAAGGTAAATCCCATTTTAAAAAAATATGATTCGCATGAAATTAGCAATTATCGTGCTATTTCGTTGCATCCTAGTATATCAACAGAATAGAGAAAATTGTTTATAATAGGTTATTCGATTCTTTAAATGCTCACAACATATTGAATTAAAATCAATATGGTTTCAGAAAAATCATTCCACTGACCAAGCTTTAATACAAATCTATGATAAAAACTACTAATGCTATGGCGAATAAAGAACATGTAATAGGTATTTTGTTAGACCTCGGTAAAGCGTTCGATACACTTGATTATAATATTTTACTTTATAAATTGTCATTTTATGGTATTCGTTGTCAAGCCCTTTCATGGTTTAAAGATTATTTAATAAAAAGAAAACAATATGTTACATTCAATGGCCTTAATTCGGATTTACTCTCTGTTAATTGTGGCGTACCACAAGGGTCAATTTTAGGCCACTTTTATTTTTTTATATGTTAATGATTTATCTAATACATCTTCCTTATTGTCGTTCGTTCTTTTTGCCGATGACACAAATATCTTTTGTTCTCATGAAAAATTAGAATCATTGGTGAATGTTTTAAATAATGAATTATATAAAGTCTCTAATTGGTTTAAATGTAATAAACTCTCATTAATATTAAAAAAACTCACTTTATCCACTTTAAACATTATAATTCTCATTTAAAGGATAATGCCCCGATTATTATTAATATTGATAATATACAAATGGAACAAAGAAAGACATTTAAATTTTAAGGAGTATTTATTCATGATAATTTAAAGGGGTAGTACGGTTTTGGTAAGGCTGAACTTTATTAACCAAACCTGGACAGTAACATTATAAACTAATAGTTATAACTCCACCATGCTCGAAAGGTATACAAAATTACAAACGACTAAATAAAAAGCCCATTATCATTCAAAAAGAGCCATTAAAACACAAGAGGGCGCTCTTGGTTTTAACCATTTTTCATGCAAAATTATGCATGTGATGTTTTATTGAAATCATGTTTAAATAGAGAGATCATCAACAACTATTTAAAAAACGCATTTGAAAATTTTTGAAAAAGTGTATGCATTTTTTAATTTTTTTGAAAAATTCATCTAATTATTTGGGCCCCAAATAATTATAAGATCAGATATATTTATTGATATTTCAGCCGTTTCTGGACCGATTTTGACCAAATAAAGTTTATTCTGCCATTAAAATTGCATGTTCTCTCGAATTCGACACTCAATGTTTCATTACCTCACAACAAAATTGTGTATGCAGCGCCCTCTCTACCAAAACTGAACTACCACTTTAACGTGGAATGATCAATTGCATCACGTAACTATGTCCATTTCTAAAAGTGTAGGAATCATAAATAAGTTTAAATTTCTTTTGCCACATACAGCCTTGTTCTTATTGTATAATTCATTAGTACTTCCATATTTAGCATATTGTAATATTGTTTGGGCCAATTGTGGTGCAACCAAACTTGATCCTATTCTTTTATTACAAAAAAGAGCTTTGTGTATTTGTACAGGATCAACTTTCTTTGCCCATACAGACCGCTTATTTTTAAGTTAGAAACGTTAAAAATTACTGACGTGCACATTCTCCAAGTTGCAGTTTTTATGTTTAAGTACATAAATAAACAACTTCCAATCTCACTGAATAATTAATTTTGTTATAATAATATATTTCATTCCTATCCAACTCGTACTTCTGGGAATTTCCATTTGATGAATCCCAAGTTATTAATTACACATAAATCGATTAGAGATCACGGCCCCGATATATGGAATAATTTATCGAATATAAACAAATCATGCCTGACCCTCTATTCTTTCAAAGCAACACTAAAGCGTCACCCTGTATCATTATACACAGCCGTAACTCACTAAACATCGTCTCTTATATTTAAACAAAATATACATGTTTTATTTTTTAGTCAAATCCCAAACGTATCATAACCGGAATGATATTATTCTGCACTCCCACTTGCACATGCACTTGCACTGCACCCATCTAATCAAAGTCATGCATAAATGTATACTTCACAAAAGCATTAGTATACGTCGCTGATTGTCTCCAAGAGGCCGCCATCGATCTCAAGCTTACAGCTAATGATGGCGGTCTCCTGCGTTTATGTGCCTCATTTATTACTTCAAATTTATAATTATTTTTGTACTATTCTTTATGTATAAGTATTACTTGTAATTCTATTGTAAATACTCAAACATTTTTTGTACAATTATGATTATGTATTGTTTTGAAAAAATGCATAAATCTTGATTGATTAAAATATTATATACCCAGGTTGAAATTCCCATAGAACCCAAAACCATAGGAAACCCATAGGCCAAGTGGTTTCTATGGGTTTCTAAGGGATTCCTATGGGTTTCCTATGGGTTTTGATTCTATGTGAATTTCGACCTGGGAAATGTATATTGTTCCCATATAAACCCAAAGGAAACCCATAGGAAACACATGGGATTGTCCTATGGGTTTCTAAGGGAATTTCGTCTTGGGGAGGGTCCTTTAATATTATGACGTCATACTATCCCCACCATCGCGAGATGGAAATCTTAGGTGTTCGTACTGTGACGGAGAGAACCGGCTGGACACCAGTCGCAAATTATATATGAGCCTCTCAGTAAATTCAGTGTGGCCTTTCTTGTCAATACAAATAACAATTTCATCGTGGAAGGTACTAAAACATAAGTTGATAATGCGCTTATATGATACTCTGTAATATCATTTAGCAGCCACATTAGCCAAATCAATTCAAATGAAACTAAAGTTTTATATTGATTCATGTAATTATGATTAATCTTAAATCCGTCTAATGTATCAATGATTTGTGTTACAAAACATAATTGTGTATAATAGGTAGCCGTTGGATCTACCGGATCTACGCGCCGACCGATATCGAGTGCCATCCAGTGTTGTACTACTTCGCCTTCTGGGTGACCACTGCGGCGTACATCCTCGCCTTGGCAATGTGCTGCTGCGGATGCTGTATCCTCATGTCAGCTTAATAGGCTCTTTATAATAAGCTCGACTGTAGTCATATGTGGCGTAGCTGTGTGTGTGGGGGGGGGGGGGGGGGGGGGGCGGCACGGGGGCTGACGTATGTGGCCCCTCCCCGAATTTGTTTGCAGAAACAGAAAGAAAAAAACATAAGGGGATAAACAAAATATATATATATTTGGCTTTACTGTAATATACCACACCAGTCATCAACACAGTGGTACTGATGATTGGTGGGGTATTTTGCAGTTGTTCCTAATCTGTAAAAAAAAAAAAAATAATAACAATAATAATAATAGTAATAAAAATAATAATAAAGAAATACGTGAAGAGTGCCCCACTCATTTTCGCCCGCCCCCCCCCCCCCCCCCCCCCCACTCCAATCAGCCCGACCACGCGGTAATCCCCCACTTGGTCTAAACCCGCTTCGTCTAATATCCACTTCGTCTAATCCTACATGGTCTAAACCCATTTCGACTACAACCACTTGGTCCATTACCGGGTTCGTCTAATAACCATTTGGGCTATACCCTTATTGTCTAATATCCACTTGGTCCAAACCCACTTAGTCTAATGCCATTTCGTCTAATCACCAGATTGTCTAATATTCGATTCGTCTAATATCACTTCGACTATTTACCAGTTCGTCTAATACCACTACGTGTAATACCCATTTGGGCTACACCCACTTCGGCTATATCCAGATGGGCACTTCATCACTTGGTCTAATCACCATTTCATCAACTTCCCGTTTGGTATAATTGACAGTTGGGCTACTCCCACTTGGGCTAATGTCCCACTTGGGCTAATGACCACATGGTCTAATGCCCATTTAGTCTAATGACCATTTGGTCTAAAGGTCTAATGTTACGTTGGTGTAAAGTTTGATATAATAATTGTAATTCAGTGTCAGTAATAGAGTCCACTAAGTTCAACAAGGGCCGCGGAAAGGTTTTGATATTCTGCTTTATTATGATTGTCATGAATTAAGTTGATGATATAATGTTATTTTTGTAGAGTGTATAGTATCATTGAATTGCAAAGCGCATTGAGACCATGTATAATGCGCTATATAAGCACCATTATTATTATTATTATTATTATTATGTATTATAATTAATTTTAAGTCCGAATTTCCTATCAAGGGATGCACCAAATTGTACCTTTTTTGTTCAAGTATAGACCTATACATGAAAAATCTTCCCCGTTGGGGGAGGGGGGGGGGGCGGGTTAACCCTCTCCCTCTGGTTCTACCCCAGCCCTCGGTCGCTTCGCTGCCTTGGGACTCATCATTGACTGTAGGCTATATCATATATTAGTGCATGTGGCAATGTGTTTTTTCGTTTAAATATAATTCCTGATCGATGAAATCATTACACACCATCCTAGTTAAAGTTAATATTAAGCCCGAATTTCCTGTCTATTTCAACTGAGCCGATCCGGATGAAAACCAGTCGAATCGGGTTGAGTCGGCTCTGTCTGCAGAGGGCTTAACTCTCAGATCAGAAAAAATATAGATCTTCCCATGTTGATTCATGGCTATATAATACGCGATCAAAACGTTAAGAATTACTGCTATTATTGTAATGTACTCAGAACGCAGTCATGCATGTGTTTTGTATGCGGGTTTCTCTCTATATTCATTTTAATGTTATTACTTCTTGTTCTGTATTATTCTGCTGTATGTGTTTATAATATTACAAACAGTATACACAGTACATTTTGAGTAAACACATTTACCATTAGGTAAGCATGCGTTATAATGTAGCAATCAGCACACTCTAACTCATTTTGAAAATTACTATTTTCATGATTTGGTTTTTTCTGAAGTTCATAGTATTGTCCTATATTTTCGATAAAATGAAAAAAATTTATATTGCAAATAACTTACTATTTTGTATTTCCTAAACATGTTATGATCATGTTGTGTTTTGTACAGTGAAATACAATGCATGTAATGTATTTCAAAGTTATTGCGCTCATATGTGTGTATACAATATACAGTATATATTATACTTATAGTCAATGTCTTCATATATGTCTTAAGTTCTTTCTATATATACATATACATACATAGAGCTTTAATAAAACAAAAATATATATAATTATCGCAAGTATATAATAGTGTCTTGAAATAGTTATCATTTAGTTGAATATGAATGGTGTATGAACTCAAGACAAACTTTAAAAACATACCTCCATTCATAAATTATTTCCTCTCATATAATAATGTCCACTCATGAAAGCACTGAAGTGTTTATATGGGTCTTAGCACTTCTTGATGTCTCTGTATAATTATAGAGGCAGGAAGTGAAATGTCGCAAAATGGCTCAATGCATTTAATTTACGAGTGCATGACTGTGTTGACCAGTTTTCTGAAAGTTAACTTTCTATTGAATATTGCCACCCTTTCCATTTATCAAAATCATTGAATTTGGTACCATTTTAATGGAAATTATCTCTTCTGTACGAGGGCATATTAATCGTAATGATTATGCACATGGGGTGTGTGCAGCGAACCGGAATATGGGGATGGGTCGAGTGTGAAATCAGACAAAAAATGTGGAGTTGACAAAAAATCAGAGCGTTACCTCCTTTTTCAGGCTTTGGGGAGGATTTTTGAGCATTTTAAATCAAACATTCATTATAAAATTTGATATCCACGGATCGAAAGCCCAACAGCTCTTCTGTATGAAAATGTGAAATTTATAATGATTTTGTTAAGGGGCGGCTGCAGGGAGATGAATATGGGGGAGCCTCAAAAGTGACCCATTTCAAAACGCTCTGATTTGGTGTCAGTGTATTTTATTATTGTTTGGAGGATATAATGCGACTTGAATGAGTTGGCCATGAATGAGAAGAATTCAATTGAAAAAGCATGAATAGTGACTCAGTTGTTTAAATGCATTGAGCCATTTTGCGACATTTCACTTCCTGCCTCCCATCTTTATCTGGGCTATTGCAATCGCCCCAATAGACCGCTTCTGTAATGTATGCAAATAATATGCGTATGAAGTAAGACTCCCCGTTGGCAAGCTTAAAGGTAAAGTCCAGTTTTGGAAACGCCCCCCTCTCAAAAAAAAATGAAATGGAGGCTCTTATTAACAATAATGTGAAAGAATATAATTGTAGTAATATAGGATTATCCAAATTGGGCCAAGAAACCGCCTACTAATTGATATATTTGCAAAATTATAACTTGATCTGCTGCAGATAGAGATCGCCAACTCCGGAATCGCCCATACGCTACGTACAATGACCACGTGCGAGTACACGAGGTGTTCGTTTTTACGGGCTTGTCCCCAGCTTGTCGATATCTCCCCCAGCGCTAGCGGCGTGGACAGGTCCGAACTGGCGGTGGATTTATAAATTTCACAGGCGGATATTGGATTTCTTCCGATATTTTTGTATTTAACGATGCTTAGGTTCCGATTTTAACACACATGCCCTATTTCAATACTTATTCAACAATAATGATCAATATAGATGTATTCGGCTTCTTTCCCAAAACTGGAATTCATCTTTAACAATAGTAACTAGGTCCGGCAAGCTAAGTTTGCCGGAGCTTGCCGGACCTAGTTACTATTGTTAAGCTTGCCAACGGGGAGTCTGACGTCATACGCATATTATTTGCATACAATACAGAAGCGGTCTATTGCATAATCACCACACATAATGCACCGTTTGAAAGGTATATAATGAGGCTTTATTGTGACACCAATTTCGAGTATGCTAATTTAAAAATAAGAGAGATGTTAATTTTTCGTTTATAATTTCAAATAGAAATAATGATCCTAATGAATTGTATGATAATTTTATGAAAGTTATTCTTGAAATATACGATCAATGCTTTCCAGTTAAAGAGGTAAACACTTCTCATAAAAAGAATCAATGGTTTAATGTACACTTAAAACGAATGTATAGAAAGAAAAATAGGTTGTATAAAAAATATCTTAGAAAACCCACTGAGAAAAATAAAAGTACTTATAAAACTTTCAAAAATAAGTATGTTAATGATGTTAAAAAAGAAAAAAGGAATTATTATACTCAGAAATTTAATGCAGTTAAAAATAATTTAGGTAAGACTTGGAAAATGATAAATGACCTTTTAGATAATAAAAGAGGAAATCATTTTGATGTTGATAACATTGAATTTTGTGAGAATGGTAATATAATTAATGATAAAAATGACATTGTAAATGGATTTAATGAATATTTTATTAATGTAGGACAAACTTTGACTAATGCGAATGCACAACCTATAGACAATATGTATATGAAATATTATAAAGAAGAACCCCTCCAGTCTACCCTATTTTTAAAACCAGTTACTGAAAAGGAAATAATAGAAATTGCATGCTCTTTGAAAAGTGGTAAATCCCCTGGAATTGACTCCATTGATAATTATGTTGTTAAATTAGCTATTCATGTATTGTGTAAACCTCTTTGTCACATTTTTAATTTGTGTTTTCAAAAAGGCATTTTTCCAACTAGCTGTAAAATATCACAAGTTATTCCTGTTCATAAAGGCGGAGCAAAAAATGTATACTCTAATTATAGACCAATATCACTATAAACATGTTTTTCTAAGATACTAGAAAAATGTATTTATACTAGATTGATTAATTTCTTTGACATGCATCATATTTTGTATAATAAACAATTTGGATTTCGTGAAAATCACTCAACAACACATGCTTTGATAGATTCTGTGAATAATATAATAAATGCTTTTGATAAAAATGATATAACTATTGGGGTTTTTATTGATTTGAAAAAGGCTTTTGATTGTATAGACCACAATATTCTTTTAAATAAATTGTCTTTCTATGGAATACGGGGAATTTCTTTTGATTTAATTAGTAGCTACCTAAGTAATCGCAAGCAATGTGTAATGTTTAATTCAACTCAATCTCAATTTAAAAGTGTATTCTGTGGCGTTCCACAAGGATCAATTTTAGGACCTCTGTTATTTCTTATATATATTAATGACCTCAATTTGTGTTCCGATTTATTGCAATTTGTCCTTTTTGCAGATGATACAAATATATTTTTTAGTCATAAAGATTTAAATTGTTTAAAATCCACAATGAATATTGAATTAAACAAAGTTAATGAATGGTTTTTATATAATAAGTTAGTGTTAAATATTCAGAAAACAAAATTTATGGTATTTGGTAAAAAGACTACTGATAAACAATCTGTCCAGATATATATTAATGATGTTGAGTTACAAAGGGTTGAAACTGTTAAGTTTCTTGGAATTTATATAGATGATAATATGAAATGGAAAAGTCAGGTTAATAAGTTGTGTAATCAGGTTTCAAGAAATATTGGTGTTATAAATAGATTGTCTGAGTTCATACCACAAACTATATTATTAAGTTTATATAATACTCTTATATTGTGTCATTTAAATTATGGAATTTCAATTTGGGGATCTTCAAATAATTATTTATTAAATAGAATATTAATATTACAGAAACGTTGTGTACGTATAATATCTAAATCTGGTTTTAGAGCACATACTGCCCCTCTATTTAACCAATTTAAAATGTTGCCTGTACATGCACTGTATAATTATAATGTCGGTATATTTATGTATTTATATTTTAATGATTTATTACCTACAAATTTCCATTCATTCTTTGACAGAAATATTGATATTCATTCTTACAATACCAGAGGAAAGTTAAATTATCGTGTTATTTATGGTCAATCTTCCCTCTCACGTACATTAATATCATACAATGGTCCACTGCTGTGGAACAGTTTACCTGAAAATATCAAGAATGCAAAATCGCTGAATATATTTAAATTTAAATTTAAAGAGTACATTTTTAATAACCTTTAGCATTTCATGCTTCATTATTATTTCCTATCTTTGTGAAATATGTTAATAGTAACGTTATTTTTCTTCCTTATCACTTGACTCTTATTTCAGTTTTAAATATCCAGGGGTTATGCTTATAAGTCATTTGTGACTTTTTATAATCCCCACATTTACATAATGTTAGTGCAATTGTGTGTTTTCTTTGTTTTCTCTTCTGTTATACTTGTTCTTATGTGTTATGCTATATTGTTTTAATTCAACTGTATGTACATATGTTCATGTTTTTTATGCAAATGTGGAATAAATTCAATTCAATTCAATTCAATTCAATTCAATTCAATATGATCGATCAAACTTGAGTTTCCGAAATGTTTTTGAGTGGATTAATTTGTTAGGAATTTATCCTACTATTTGATAATCATTATAAATGAAGTATACGTATCAGCTGTTTTGACTAAGCACTGCCAGGGACTGCCTTGTTGAAGGTACCGTATGAAACGTAAACTGAACGCATCTGAGCGTGAACTAACAAAAGCGGGTTTTGTAACCGCACACCGCTGTTGTTGAATAGACCGCTTCTGTGATATATGCAAATAATATGCGTTTGACGTCAGACTCCCCATCGGCAAGCTTAACAAAAGTAACCATGTCCGGCAAGCTAGCTTGCCGGACTTAGTTACTATTGTTAAGCTTGCCGACGGAGAGTCTGACATCATACGCATATTATTTGCATACATTACCGAAGCGGTCTATCTGATGCTATGTCAGTGGTAGTAACCCACTTTTGTTAGCGCATGCTCAGATGCGCTCAGATGACGTTTCATGCTACACATTTCATGGTACAGTTGGAAAATATGGCAGCCTCCAGTGTGCAGTCAAAACAGATAACAGTAGTTTCAAAAGAGGAAATGTATGACTAGAAATGACGGGAATTATGCATTTATCAGTAACAGTAATAACGGAAATGTCAGCGTTTGGATCCCCTTTCAGTAACATTGTCCAAATCCTTAAAATCCAATTGAAATTCTAGCGGTTCCGTCATACCTTGCATGTTGTAATCGTGTTAGCTATAGAAGTTGGGACAGCTTTCGGTTTTTCGAATTTCCCTTTCATTAAAAATCATATTTACGATTGAAGTGTACATAATATATTAAACTATCCACTGGATAGTCGTAACCGTGTACAAAATCAGTGCAATGAGTTAATGAATATCACTTTGCATGTTTGCTTATTTCTTGGTCATAACTAGGATATTTTCACACAATACCCGGTGGATGGATCAGATAACAACAATATTCATTATATCAACCATTCATTACTTTTTGCACATGTCAACAAAGCTACTAGATCCCTTTAACATGTTTAATATTGGCATATTTCTCAAACTGAACTAAAATATCTCCCAAATTATGCACGACTCAATGCAATCCTGTATTCATGTGTCCATGATCACGGATTCACGACTTATTTTGAAGCAAAAGACTGAACTTGCCATCAAGTGGAAATAAATATCCAAACTGTATACATGTAGTAACTTTGTTTTCAAATTTGCAAAAAGAGATGAATAGTTCGTAAAATAAATATGTTCGTGATCTGATATGTGCACAGTAATGAGTGAACATTTAAAGTTAAATGGATGAAATTATAATATGGCCGAGTAATGAGCGAAAATGCAAACTGATATTCGCGCACTCCTTGCGCTGTTTTATGAAACAGTTAGAACTTTACAGTGGATAATTAAAAATCCGAACACTTCAATCGTAAATATCTTTTAAACGACAGGGAAATTCGAACAACCAAAACCTAATCCATGCTTCTATTGCTAATATGAATACAGCCAAATGTGAGGGAACCACTACACATGCATGTAGTAGATTTGTAAGTACGTTTTGTGGATTTGGACAATAGGGCGAAAAAATGCCTCAGTGGGTACGATATTGAAAAGCTTCATGCACATTCAATGGAACAAAAGAATCGCATCATAGTTGAACTCCTTCCTGTTATATTTGGGGTTTTGGTCTAATAAAAATGAATACAATTCAAACACACTTCAATTCGCGAAATAGAACTCACCGTACATATATTCTATACATGTATAGAATACGCATTACATTTCGTCAGAATATGAGAACAGAACTATAAGGGGAAATTCGTGGTTGTGTTTGCGCATAATAATATACATACAGAATAATATATCAATAATCAAATAGAACAAGTTCAACGGCGCCGATATACTACGAAGCGTATATTATTCATTCTATTAAACATTGCAGCTTGGCCTTTCCAGTATTCTAAATATCATGGCAAGTATAACGATCTGACAATTTAGTACTTATTATTCTCCTTTTACGCCAACGCATATTTATCGTAAAATGATGTGTTTGTGTAGAACATTTTGGGTTTGCATATTATAAACTACAGCCTGTACTGATTGTGTTACCGTTTTGACGGTTGTTGATACAAATGAAACAAACATAATGTAAACCGCGAATGATAATGGTAAAATACCATGATCTATCTTCATCATTGAATTGTAGACGGCGAATAAATAAAGAATTCAACTTTTAAAATGTAATTGAATGTTCTAATTTTGTATAAAATTATACTTCAATAGTACAGAATACATAAGGATTTAATGATTGACTTTACACAAATGTATATAGGCCTTAATTATATTTCTGTTGCGGTGAACTATCACCTAAAAATTATGATAAGGATGACCTTGATGACTTGATCGGGCATGTAAAGCGTCCGTCTCATGCACGGCAAAGACCATCATAACACAAATGAATACCTATTGCATTAGTTCTAGCCAGGCGCACATCCATCATACATGTACATAGAGTGGATGATAGGGTAACAACGGCTAGTGTCGGCTACCCTTAGTAAATAAAACGTTAACGTTATTATTATAATCATGAATTATTATTATGAACGAAGGTTGACAATCACCGGGGAGAGTCCTCCACAGGTCATCCTGAAGAAGACCACCATGGTATCACACTCCATCCCGGGTATATATATCTCTTATCCTACGAGGCAACGGATGGTGCAAGTAAGTTAGCTTCTAACACTTTGTAATTAAGGTGTCGTTCATCATTATGTGTGTGCACATTTTTGAAAAAATGCATTGTGTTTTTCCTAGTAATCACTTCTTTGATTTCTTGTTTGCCCTCATCCTCGATCCTCCTCTTTCTATACTGCCCTTCCTCCTCCTACTAATGGTACTACGGCTGCTACTATTAGTACTACTACCACTGCCTACTACTACTACTACTACTACTACTACTACTAATAATAATAATAATGGTACTACGGCTGCTACTATTAGTACTACTACCACTGCCTACTACTACTAATGGTACTACGGCTGCTACTACTAGTACTACTACCACTGCCTACTACTACTAATGGTACTATGGCTGCTACTACTAGTACTACTACCACTGCCTACTACTACTAATGGTACTACGGCTGCTACTACTACTACTAGTACTACTACCACTGCCTACTACTACTAATGGTACTACGGCTGCTACTACTAGTACTACTACCACTGCCTACTACTACTAATGGTACTACGGCTGCTACTACTAGTACTACTACCACTGCCTACTACTACTAATGGTACTACGGCTGCTACTATTAGTACTACTACCACTGCCTACTACTACTAATGGTACTACGGCTGCTACTATTAGTACTACTACCACTGCCTACTACTACTAATGGTACTACGGCTGCTACTATTAGTACTACTACCACTGCCTACTACTACTAATGGTACTACGGCTGCTACTACTAGTACTACTACCACTGCCTACTACTACTACTACTACTACTACTACTACTACTACTACTACTACTACTACTACTGACTTCTACTACTACTACTACTACTACTACTACTACTACTACTACTACTACTACTACTACTACTACTACTGCTACTACTACTGATACTACTACTACTAATACTACTACTACTACTACTCAATGTACTACTTTCACTAATACTAGGCTCAGTACTTATCCTCTCTTACCAACTTACCACGCCACTAGATTTCCCCTTATTTTGCTATGTTTACCTGCTCATGCCACATCTACATCGGTTGTTTTAACCTCCCATCCAGTCGTTGATGTAGATGCACCCCCTTCGTACCAGATGTACGGCAATATAAAAGATGCCAAGGCACAGAGCACTATCCATGAGGGCTTCGCCTGCTCCCTTTTCTGCTTTCTCCTTAAAACAGGTTCGTTGTTTTTGTTGTTATTTGCACCCCAAAACTCATTATTTATTTTATTTAATAATACAATTAGGCATATCATTAGCAAAACTACATTATTACACTATAAGGTCTATGATTACACCAAATACAATTTTCTCAATATAAAGGAAGATTATAAAGGCTGCCGAGCCTTGGAACACGTCCGTTGCAATGTATCATCGGGCCATCCGGCTACAGTTTGTTGGTTGCTACTATCAGTGAGGTAGGGCCTGGAGCATTGAGGGCGCGTACCTCATGCCCCCCCCCCCCCCCCCCATAATTTAAAAAACAATTACAAACTTATGGGGAAATCCTTTATAAAATAAAGTTATATATTATAAAGTGTGCCCCGAATGATTTAATAAAAACCATAACAAATATGAGGGCAAAAAATGTTACAAGAATAAGGAAATTTGGGCCTCAACCATGTCAAACAGACCTACCACGTACGTTACGCCATTGTCAGGAGCACCTATTACATTATTAGTAAAATACATGCTTGTTTGCCTGATTGTTTGTTGTATATGTTGCTTGTTGGTATGTTTGTTTCTTTATTTGTCTTTGTTTGATTGTTCTTATTTCCAAAATAACGTAAGCATATCGTATATAAAACAATAGGACGATTAAACGGGGGAATTTCGCTTATTTGGCAGAATGGCTAGATAATTGCTTTCTTTCGTTGGACACCATTGACAGGATTTCGCACTTTATCATAAAGAGGAAGGGTAATAAATACACTCACTGCCAGAACATGGGTCATGTCATTTTAAATAATAGATGAGATACATGTTTCCGGTTGGAAGTTATCAAGTTAATTTATTGATATTTCAAACGATAATCGTCCCATTTCTAACTGTTTTTCTTGATTATCACACCCATGTTTACATAGTGTCCCGTGTTGCCCCTGTTTTCGGTTATAATGATAATTGATAATTAATAATTTATATATTTGTTGTTATAATTACCCTTTACGGAAGCTGTACTCTGAACAGTACACGTGGCAATTCTTGTCGAGTCGAGCTGGATGGTAACCCAGCTGTTTTGATTAATGAAATATATACTGATGATTATCATGATAATAATTGTATTCAGCCTTCTGATACGCTGAAAATTCTGACCCTGTTCCTCTTACCCTTACAGGGGTTATCGCCATACCGATCTTCATGATAGTCATTGGTAAGTGCTCCTTTAAAAAAAAAGAATTACACAAACTCATCATATTATCTCAGGCTTAATAACTCGCGTAGACTATTACAAATAAAGTCATGTCAAATGTGTTTGGTGATATGAATAAAACAATAATGGAAGATTGTTTTACTTTGTTTATGTTACAATTCGCGTGAGTCAGAAACAACCGACTCTGACCGAAATCTAACCGAAATACATGTATACTACCACTCCATTCCAAGTGGAACAACCATTCAAATACAGACGGTTTTTCGGCCTGAATTAATGTAATGTATACATTAATTTCAAATGTGATAATTACATGTCACATGTAACCAGATAACAAGTCTTACTGAGTACATCATCATTTATAATGTATAATAAAAAAATCATACTACTCTTAAGATCCATGTTGATCTTGTGAGCTGTTTCCATAATTAATTGATTTCATTATCGTTATTTGGTCCGGAAGTGGCGATTCTGATCAATGTATATGTGCATCACCGTTGCACAAAGTTATATTACTTAAATTGATTTTACTTCATATGATGTTACCGCTTAGTGATATTTAAGATTGTAAGATTCTTCTGAATGATGTGTGATACAGTGATGTGTGATACAGCCCAACTTTGTACACGTGCCTATGGGAATATGAAAATTGAACTTTCTATATTTTGAGTGAGTAATTTGTCGTAAAATGTGGATTCCTAGATAGCTACGTAGCTTTAAAATCGTTAACTCATTTTTGTTTGCAAGTGGATTTAGCGCCTTTTGGAACTGAGCTCTTCATATAAGGTGCTACAGGCTAATTTGCCACCCGACCAAGTAACCATTTATATTCCTGAGTTGAAGGATTCAACATCCCTTTATAACGATATGATTCGGGGCTCCGCCCATCCCTGTATAATATAGGTGCAATGTACAAGGACGACTGCCCCAGGCATAACCTGATCCCCATCTCCCTTATCACCCCGGGGGTCGTCTTCACCGTCAAGAACCTGATCAACTTCAAGGTGCGAAGGCAGCGATCTCAACTGCCACCGAAAGAGCAGGAGGAATTCAAGCCAGGCAAGATGGAGAATGATATTAATATTGTCCTCAACATCTTCCTCGTCGTCTTCTTCATCTGCGGTGAGTTTGGGGCTTGTGTGTTTCCGAATGTAGGGTCCAACCCGCATTGACACTTAGATATATCGACACATTTCTCGCATATACCTCTCGCATCCTGACCCTTCAAGTGTTCCAAAAGACATACTCAGCATAACGTAGATAAGTTGCGCATCCATGCATCAATACATTGACTTGACACATCGACACATACATACATTGACACCGTCATTAATATGTTGACACTTTGACACAAATACGCATTGACACTTCGACACATCCACATGTTGACACATCGACACATTGACATATCGACACATCGACATATTTGCATCGGCACTTCGACACATTGACACTTTGACACATTGACTCATCGACACATTGACACATCGACACATTGACACTTTGACATATCGACACATTGACACTTAGACATATTGACACATCAATATATTTACATCGGCACATCGACATATTGACACTTTGACACGTTGACATATTGGCATATCAACATATTGCCACTAGTTGTAATTGATTGTTTGAACCTCGAAACATGGGCATACACGTATATCAAAACTCATCGACACATTGACACATCAACATATTGACACATTAACACTTAGACACATTGACATATTGGCATATCAACATATTGCCACTATATAATTGATTGTTTTACCCTCGAAACGTGGCCATAGACACATAATATTAAAACTGTAGGATGTAAAATAACGGATTTAAAGGGTACCACCACCCAAAAATAATAATCTTTTTATAGAAAGGTAACATCTTTAGTATTCCATTCCTTCAATAAGTTCACGAAAATATGTTTTCAGAAAAAAATATATAATTGGAAAACGCATCACCATTCTCAGCCATGCGGTCATGCGGTCTGAATGCGCAGACTATTATGCGAGCAGAGCCAGCGGCGCTCTATGCAGAGCGAACGAATCATCCGGGATTCTATTGACGTACGCGTGAATTGCATTGGCGCACTCGCAAATGCCTGGCCCGTGTGGAACCAGGAAATAGCAGTGGTTCCGTAAGTGGTGGAAATTAATTGCTTTGTTTATGAATTACACAACCCTTTGCAAAATGTTGGGTATCTATTTGATATCACAAAACGGTACCAAAACATATAATAATGTGTTGTTCTTTGCCTGGTGGTCCCCTTTAAAGGTGAATGACAGTAGTAGGAAACGCCCCACCCCCTAAAAATGAAATGTACGCTCTTATTACCAACCATGTGAAAGAATATAGTTTTACTAATATGGGATTATACAAATTTGGCCAAGAAACCGCCTACTATTTGATATATTTGAAAAATTATAAATTGATCTGTTGCGGATAGATATCGCCAACGCGGAATCGCGCATACGCTACGTGCAATTGACCGCGTGCATTCGCTATACGGGCTTGTCCCCAGCTTTTCGATATCTCCAGTCCAGCGCTAGCGGCGCGGACAGGTGCGAACGGGCGGTGGATTTATACATTTCACGGGCGGGTATTGGATTTCTTCCGATATTGCTGCATTTAACGCATCGATAGGTTCGGATTTTACCACACAAGCCATTTTTAGATACTTATTCAAAAATATTGATCAATTATAAATGTTTTCTGTAACTTTCCCAAAACTGTTATTCATCTTTAAAGCACCTTTAAAGAAATGGCAGCCATCTTGGACGCCATCTTGGATTTTATGTTGCCTTTGATAGTACTGTTAGTCTGTTAGTCTATTAATTTAAAGGATTTCTGGACCTATTAAATCAAGAGATCAATAATATTCCAATTCTAGCATGCATATCAAATAAAAATATACAGCATTTGTTATGTAAATGGAGGCCATTTTGGAAGCTTGGGTTTTGAATGGCTTTTAATAAATTAATGGCGCTATCACTATTTTCAATGTATTGCTTGACTCTTAAATCGTTTTTAAAATTGTCTAGGCCGAGACCATTTGTTGAGAATCGTGTAAGCAGGGGGGGGGGGGGGGGGGGTCCGTAGAAAATTTTCGAAAACGAGACCGAGTACCTTCGACATATTCGCGGCCGAGACCAGGATCCTTCAAAATGTTCGTGGCCGAGACCAGGATCTTTCAACATTTTCGAGGCCGAGACCATTGGTGATGATAGTCGAGGTCGAAGTGGTAAAATATTGACACATTGACACTTTAACACATCGATACTTTATGCATCCCGAGGAAACCCTATTAATTTCCATAGTTTTCCCAGGGAAATGGGACTCCCAAATCCCTGGTTTTCCTTTGTTATAACGGTGTCTTTTTCATAACTTTGTATACACAGGTTGCGTTTGGATCGTCGGGGTCCATGAGTCGTGCCATTTTGTTTTGTACTTTATCGCCTTCTTTGTGACCCATGCGTTGTGCCTACTCATCGTGTCATTGTGCCTCACTGGCTTCCTTGTTAAATGTTGCAAATTCCAAATTCTTCGAAGCCTAGACTGAGAATTTTCGCCGTTTTTGAAACCGAGACCAGGTCCAGTCCACAATTTTCGAGGCCAGACCAGGATTTTTACACAAATTCCGAGGCCGAGACCAGGATCTTCGAGCCAGAATTATGCTAAAAAGAGTCAAATTATGCCAGAATTCGTAAAATTATGCCAGGCATAATGCCAGATGCCAAAAGGGTCAAAATTATGCTAGAAAGCATAATTATGCCAGAACTGGCCACATAGTGAAGTGCCTCCAGTTGATATTTGGTTTTGAATGTTGAGTTAGTCGACTGTAGTCACATCTGTGACATATATAGCTATGTGGGCGGGGGTAGGGGGGGGGGGGGGCACGGGGGCTGACGTCAGAACCATGTAGACATCTCCATCGCGGCAACATGCTGCTATACCCCTATGTGCATCAGCTTGATAGACTATTGAGTAGTCGACTGTGGTCATATATGTGAGGCGGCACGGGGGGGGGGGGGGGCTGACGTACGTGGCCCCTACCCCAATTGTTTACAGAAACAGGGGGGGGGACACATATGGGGATACAACAAATCTGTAAAAAAAAATAAAAAATACACAAAGAGTGCCCCCAATTATTTCTGCCCCCCCCCCCCCCCACCCCATCCTCAATCAGTCCGCCCATGCACGTTCGCCATAGAGTCATGCAGTACATGCACGTGAACTCGCGCATGTTGACTCCGGGTGTCAGCAGTTGTCGACTGCCGTCAGAAAAAGAACCCACAATGATATTGTTTGTATTATGTTAGAACTGGTATATTCTTATACAAACATGCTCCTGTTGTTGTTTTACCCGCATATGCCCCAGCTTGACCAGACCAGGGTGTATTAGCATAATTATATCCACAGTCTCATACACAGACCAATATGAAATCGGGCGTTTTCTGGGCCTCTTTTACATTAAAGGGTACCATCATCCTAACATAAATTTCGTTACTCTATCAAAGAAAACAGACAACAACAATTATTGGTCTAAAATGTACTCTGTAAGTTGCCTTCATACCATAATGGCACTAAAAGCCTGTCCCGAATGAGAACATTGTTCTAATAATCGAGAATAAAATTACTTTCAGATGAGTCATGGGTAATGCGGCTATCAAAAGATTGGTTAGAATTACTCTAATGTTTGCTTATGCTCAGAAGTAGTAATTTTGATTTTGATGTTCTTGTTCTGTATTATTCTGCCACGTGCCTATAATATCACAGGTATAGAGTACACAGCTGTTATTTTTTCCGGAAGTCAATAGTAAACAAATATACCATGCATTGAGAGCCTCTAGTTGAAATTATGGATTCCGAGGTAACAGGAAAAGCACTATTCTCTAAGGGGCGCAGCCCCGAAGAAAATAGTGTTTTTCTGTCACCGAGGAATCCATAATTTCAACTATTTTATGGTTATACTTTTATACGCATTAACAACTAATGCGCGCCCAAATGCAAAACACGCGCATCAAAGTGAATATTAACCCGCTTTACATACACACGTGTAATTGAATGGGGAAATTATACAGCTAGTGCAGTGCACCGCTGCAAGTTAATTGTTGTATGACAAATTACTGTCACGTCTCTATAATATTCTTTGGAACTTATTGATATTCACGGGTGAAAATATTTTGTATTTCTTTTTAAATTACTCTTTGGGAAATCTCGTCGAGCATCTTCCGCAAGCTAAAACAAGACCTCCGCTCGCAGGAAGCTTTTATAACACGCATCTCTATGACCATGGAAGAAATGTGCTATACCGTGACGTCATTTTCATGGTATAGTGCACTATACCATGAAAATGACGTCACGGTATAGCACATTTTCCATGGGTATTACTATGTTTAGTCACATGACGCCATGTAGACCAGTCACTGAAAAGGATTTCATTAATGAAGGATATAATATTGTATATTTTTTATTAAGCGATCATTTCATATGTATACAAAAATTATTTACTATTTTGTATTTCGTATCACTAAGACGTGTTATATTTACGATGTATTTACGTACCCCGAAATACATGAAATACCCTGAAATACAATGTATGTAATAATGTATAAAATTTTGTTATTATGCTCATATTATGTATTATAGTATACTTATAGTCGATGTTTTATGTGGTGCAAGTTTCTATACATGACTGTAGGTCTAAAGTTCGTTCTATGTATGCATATAGTTTGAATAAAAATATAAATAATTAGCGCAAGTATAGTGTCTTGATTAAGCAATCATTTGGTGGTTTATGACGGGTGTATGAACTGAAGAAAGACTTGCAAACATACTTCCATTAATTAATGATTTCCTTTCACATAATTCTGTCCACTCATAAAAGCACCAAAGTTTGTATGTACATGTAGGTTTTAGCACTTATTGCTCTCTTTATATATCAGTGATACCTCATAGAACAGGCAACTTGGGCCCATTGGCCCGAATTCTCATCAGTGGCTCAACTTGAGCCTGGCCTAAACAGCGATGGTCCCCGGATATATTATAATGGTTTCCTTTCATTATTCAGTAAATTCCTTGAGTTCTGATCATACACATCAGGACAATGGGCCCTTTGAAATTCAGTCATAGTATAGTCTGCCATCAGTCAAATTGCGTCCTGGATCATCCTGTACATTGTATATTGCTGGTGACTTGTTTTACTATGACTGAATTTCAAATGGCCCATTGTCTTGATGCATATAAGCAGAACTAAGGGGATTGAGTGGATAATGGAAGGAAACCATTATAATATCTCCAGAGATCATAGCAACGAGACAATAGGTCTGCTGGTGCAAAATGTTACCGGAAGTCTTTGTCTTTTTAGGCCGAGCTCATGTTGAGCCACTGATAATAATTCGGGCCAGTGAATTTACCTTGTTATATCATAGGTCTTGTTGTATCAGTGCTTAACAATAATAAAATACATATAACCTGGACCTGTGTAATTACCTCGCTATATCAGGTACCTTGTTATAATAGAGCTCGTTAACAATAGGTTCCACTGTATTTTACAAGCATGGAACTCATCAATTCATCAATCGACCTTCTACCATTAATACACCCATATATGCACAGCGACAGGCTTTCTTTAAACAACAATATCAACATTTAATAATTATGAAGTGAAAAGATGGACACCGAATTGATAAATAAAAAATAAAAAAATCGAAACGGGGCACTTCCCAAAATAAAGTAACAAAATGAACATGTCCATCGGATAGGGTATGTTTTCCGATGAAGAACGAAACCAAGAATAGTCATTTTGGTCGTGTAGTTTTTGTTTTAGGGCGTTCTGAGTTACACCATGTCAGGTTCCCATTTTAGTCAATTTTTTACCGAGTCATTGCCCGATAATTCGCACTTACTGCCCGTTATAACATCGGACAACTGTGCCCATTCTTTCGTTTCACAGCTGAATGCACACTAACAATGGTGCGCGTACTGCTCCACTATAACGGGCCATGAGTGCGAATTTTCGGGCACTGATTAAGTAAAAGTTGACAAAAATTGGAACCTGACATGGTGTCACTCACAGCGCCCTAAAACAAAAAAACAAAAAACGGGGCCCTAGTCGTATATTTTCCTATTGGATGTCACTAATAACGAAAATTATCAATGTTTCTTTAAACCACTATATCAGCGCTGCTAGAGACTGCCATGTTTTCCAACGGTACCGTATGAAACGTCATCTGAACGCATATGAGCGTGAACTAACACAAGCGGGTTATGTAACCGCACACTGCTGTTGTTGAATCTGATGCTATGTCAGTGGTAGTATCCAGCTTTTGTTAGCGCATACTCAGATTCGCTCAGATGACGTTTCATATGGTACAGTTGGAAAATATGGCAGCCTCCGGTGTACAGTCAAAACAGATAACAGTAGTTTCAAAAGAGGGAATTTATGACTAGAAATGACGGGAATTATGCATTTATCAGTAACAGTAATAGAGTACAGAAGCCATGACGTCATAAACATCTTTTTTTGGAATTTTCGAATTTGAACTTCATTTTCAGAAAGAACATAAACAATCATGTCTAAATACCGAAAAGCAATTGAATATGTTACGTATTGGCTGAGATATGCCCATCCTAATGAATTTTACTTCAATGGGCGATCAGTGTTATATTGCACTGGTTCTTAAAGTTATGAACCAGAGCACTATAACACTGATTGCCTATTGACAACAAAAATCATTCGGATGGCCATATCTCGGCCAATACTTAGCATATTCATTTGATTTTCGGTATTTGGACTTTATTTGTTATGCTCTTTCTGAAAATGAAGTTCAAATTTGAAAATTCTAAAAAAAGATGTTTATGACATCATAGATGACATCACACTTCACCACTCTATACCGAAAATGCGTTTGGTTCCCCTTTAAAGGGATCTAGTAACATTGTACAAATCCTCAAAATCCAATTGAAATTATAGCGGTTCCGTCATACCTTGCATGTTATAATCGTGTTAGCTGGGACAGGTTTTGGTTTTTCGAATTTCCCTTTCAATAAAAATTATATTTACGACTGAAGTGTACATAAATCGAACTATCAACTTGATAGTCGTAACCGTGTACAAAATCAGCGCAATGATTTAATGAATATCACTTCTTTGCTAATTTCATAACTTGAGAGTTTCACACAATACCCGGTGGATATGGATCAGATAACAACAATATACATTATATCAACCATTCATTACTTTTTGCACATGTCACCAAAGCTACTAGATCCCTTTAACATGTTTAATATTGGTATATTTCTCAAACTGAACTAAAATATCTCCCAAAATATGCACGACTCAATGCAATCCTGAATTGTTCATGTGTCCATCCATGATCACGGATTCACGACTTATTTTGAAGCAAAAGACTGAACTTGCCATCAAGTGGAAATAAATATCCAAACTGTATACATGTAGTAACTTTGTTTTGAAATTTGCAAAAAGAGATGAATAGTTCGTAAAATAAATACGTTCGTGATCTGATATGTGCACAGTAATGAGTGAACATTTAAAGTTAAATGGATGTTATAATATGGCCGAGTAATGAGCGAAAATGCAAACTGATATTCGCGCACTCATTGTACTTAATTATAACATACTAAGTAGTTAAAACTTTCCAGTGGATACTTAAATATCCAAACACTTCAATCATCGATCAAATATCGTTTTAACGGGATGGAAATTCGAAACCAAACCTGATCCATGCTTCTATTCGTAATACGAATACAACCAAATATGAGGGAACCATTGGTATACACATGCATGTGGTAAGTACGTGTTGTGGATTTGGACAATATGCCATGCTGTCCTAGGGCGAAAAAATTCGTGGGTCTAGTCGTGGGGAGTCGTGTCCAATGTGACCACTCTTTTATGTCAGTGGTAGTCATCCGCTTTTGTTAGCGCAAGCTCAGATGCGCTCAGATGACGTTTCATAAAACATGGCAGCCTCCAGTGTGCAGTCAAAACAGATAGTTTCAAAAGAGGAAATGTATGACTAGAAATGACGGGAATTATGCATTTATCAGTAACAGTAAGCGAAAATGTCAGCGTTTGGTTCCCCTTTAAAGGGATCTACACTGGACCCAAAAATTAACTCAACTTTTTCACATTATGATCATATCTTAAAATCCTGTCCATAAAAATTAACCCAAATGACACATCGGATTACTTGAATACTCTACTCTAAACACATATCAGTAACCAAGCAGTTTCCCAACTGACACAACCGCAAAAAACACTGACATCGAACAACTTCCGGGACCACATGTCTGAGAAAGGGACAATCCACCTGTTAACGCACACACTCAGAGCAGCTCTATACAGGAAGAGAGGAACAATCTCACCCAAGCCTGTATCAGAAACCGGGTGGACAGCGTATCAGAAGCACTGAATGATTCCAAGCATCAACATATTGATGTCTGTGTTTGGGTAATTGACATTACCTTCATTTCAATTTGTTTTGACTTCCTCACCTGCCTTAAACTCTGTTACCGAAATTTCTAGGCTGTGACATGATACAGCTCACGGTTCAATGCCAGTGCATTTTTCAGTTCTGTCAGTAAGGTAACCGTTTGGATATTGAAATGTCATTGGAGTAGGGTATTTAAGTAATCCTGTGTGTCATTTTGGTTAATTTTGATGGACAGATTTTCAAGATATGCCCATGTGAAAACTATAAGTTTGTTTTTGGGCCTTGTGTAATTAAGTAACGTTGTCCAAATCCTCAAAATGTAATTGAAATTCTGGTGGTTCCGTCAAACCTTGCATGTTGTAATCGTGTTAGCTATATAGCATGCGACAGGTTTCGGTTTTTCGAATTTCTCTTTTATTACAAATTATATTTACGATTGAAGTGTACATATGTTAAAGTATATATTGGGTAGTATAGTATACATTATAATCAACCATCCATTACTTTTTGCACATGTCAACAACGTTACTAGATCCCTTTAATATTGGTATATTTCTCAAACTGAACTAAAATATCTCCCAAATTATGCACGAATCAATGCCATCCTGAATTGTTCGTGTGTCCATGATCACGGACTTTTGAAGCAAAAGACTGAACGGTGCACCTATTACACAGAAGGCACACGGTAAAATACTGAAGGGATGACAAAAAAGTACACGGTAATATATTGTTTAGATGTTGTCACCTCCCAGGTAGCAAGCCAACGTTGGTCCATCGTTGGACCAACGTTGTCCAATTTTGTTGGCAACGTTGGTCCAACGTTGTCCGGCAACGTTGGACCAACGTTGCTTGTGTACGCCCAACCAACGTTGCTCCAACGTTGGCAAAAACAAAATACCAACGTTGGATCAACGTTTGTCCATTGTTGGAAAATTGTTATTTGTCAACGTTGGACCAACGCTTTTCCAACGTTGATCCAAGGTTGGTATTTTGTATTCGCCAACGTTGGAGCAACGTTGGTTGGGCGTACACAAACGTTGATCCAACGTCAAAGCAACATGTGTCCAACAAGCATCCACCATATTTCCAACAAGCATCCAACATGTCTCCAACAAGAATCCAACGTGTCTCCAACAAGCATCCAACATGTCTCTAACATGTCTCCAACAAGCATCCAACGTTGGTCCAGCGTAATTCACCAACATTTCTCCAACATTGGACCAACGTTGGTCCAACGTTGGACCAACGTCTCACCATACTAAAAAAAATAAATTAATATTCATATGGCACGCCTATTGGTGATATCTAGAGCATCCTATCCTATGATTGCTATACCTTACCTTTACCTAAGACTATTCCTATTCCTATTCCTATTCCTATCCATATAGTCCTATTCCTATTCCTACACTCACTACATGTACATCATTCACTCAGCTTTATATAACCTAGCTTGTGTGTTAATATTTGTTTGATGGTTGGTATTTGGATAAAGTTGAATGTTTGGATAAAGTTTTAAGAATTTACATTAATACATCATGGAAACCAACCTTTAGTATGTTTTTGTAGATAAATAACTTACATATATTTCAAATAATGAGTAAATAATAACATTGGATTCATTCTGAACAATCAAATAACACGATAATTAATGCTTTTTGCAGTCAATGATAACCGATCATGAATATTCATGAATAATAACCAACGTTGATCCAACGTTGAACCAACGTTGATCCAACGTTGGAATACATCCTGATTCCAGCAGCTAATTTTAAATCCTTTTATTATGCAAGGGGGTTTTAACCACCCGTGCTACAAGTAAAATAATTGACTTTTCTAACATCAAAGCTAGTGAACAAGAGATGTGAAATGTTGGATTCTCGTTGGATTAATGTTTCACCTAAGCTATAATATAGATCGTTAATCCGTGGAAGCTTAATGTCCAATACCTTTACAATGATGAGTGTTTAATAGTGGATCAAGATTGGAATAGTACCTCATTCCATCAATGAAGTATTTATATACATAATTCAAACAATGCACTATAGCTGTAGCTGTTATGTGGTGTTTACTTGTCCTAGGCTACTGTGATTCTGCATATTTCACTACCATGACAATTTTGCTAGATTCACTGTTTTTGTGTTACACATTTACTTCTAATCAAATGCATGCATACCTTAAATCTAGATCATATTCTCGATGAGTATCAATTAAAACTAAAAAAAAGGATTTATTTCATTGAATTGACAGCAAATTATGTCAAAGAACGATAGCAGAATATGGCCGAGTTGTCCGGCACCCTCGACAGACTCATGCACGCCAGCACTCTCGGCGTAGAAATGGCAGCTGATAATAACACGTCCCGAATACAGGGAAAGCACGAACAATATACTACAGCTAGCATACATCACCGGCAATTTACCTAGAAACTTGCAGGAAACTATAAATGGACTGGTATACTCCATCACCATCCATATCCGTAGGCTCGCCCGAGTTCATACACTCACCCGAGTTCTTCAAAAAAATAAAAAATAAACACAAAAGAACTGCTGTGATGTACGTACGTTGCTAAATTATCAAGCCCTCTGGTGTCTATGGCACGCTAACTTACACAAATCTGCTATGAGTAGCCGATGCGCAACAGATGCACAAATTGAAAACTTGAAAGATGCAGATGTCGACGTTGATTCAACGTTATTCCAACGAGTTTGTCCAACGTCTGTCGAGCTGCAGTGAGTTTCTAGCGTTGGACCAACGTTGGCATCCAACCTGATTCTCACATTAGATTGTGACATTTGTATGCGGATGTCCAACGTTGATCTAACGTTGGTCCAACAAGTTTGTCCAACAGCTTTCGAGCTACGTGTTTCCAACATTGGACCAACGTTGGTATCTAACCGGATTCCAACAATGAAGGAGTGATCTGTTAATTTCTTATCCAGCATCCAATGTTAAACCAACATATATATAGATCCAACAAGTCTGTCCTATGTCCAACGAGTTGGCATCCAACCTGATTCTAACAAAGATTGTGATATTTTTATGCGGATATCCAACGTTGATCTAACGTCCAACGAGATTGTCCAACGTCCATTTCACTGCGAGTTACCGATGTTGATCCAACGTTGGTCCAACGAGATTGTCCAACGTCCATTTCACTGCTAGTTACCGATGTTGATCCAACGTTGGTCCAACGAGATTGTCCAACGTCCATTTCACTGCGAGTTACCGATGTTGATCCAACGTTGGTCCAACGAGATTGTCCAACGTCCATTTCACTGCGGGTTACCGATGTTGATCCAACGAGATTGTCCAACGTCCATTTCACTGCGGGTTACCGATGTTGATCCAACGTTGCTCCAACGAGATTGTCCAACGTCCATTTCACTGCGAGTTACCGATGTTGATCCAACGTAGGTCGAACGAGATTGTCCAACGTCCATTTCACTGCGAGTTACCGATGTTGATCCAACGTTCGTCGAACAAGATTTTCCAACGTCCATTTCACTGCGAGTTACCGATGTTGATCCAACGTTGGTCCAACGAGATTGTCCAACGTCCATTTCACTGCGAGTTACTGATGTTGATCCAACGTTAGTCCAACGAGATTGTCCAACGTCCATTTCACTGCGAGTTACCGATGTTGATCCAACGTTGCTCCAACGAGATTGTCCAACGTCCATTTCACTGCGAGTTACCGATGTTGATCCAACGTTGGTCCAACGAGATTGTCCAACGTCCATTTCACTGCGAGTTACCGATGTTGATCCAACGTTGGTCCAACGAGATTGTCCAACGTACATTTCACTGCGAGTTACCGATGTTGATCCAACGTTGGTCCAACGAGATAGTCCAACGTCCATTTCACTGCGAGTTACCGATGTTGATCCAACGTTGGTCCAACGAGATGGTCCAACATCCATTTCACTGCGAGTTACCGATGTTGATCCAACGTTGGTCCAACGAGATTGCCCAACGTCCATTTCACTGCGAGTTACCGATGTTGATCCAACGTTGGTCCAACGATTCTGTCCAACGTCCAACGAGTTCCAACGAGTTTGCAAGTTTCCAACGTTGGTCCAACGTTGGCTTGCTACCTGGGCTATCACCTGGGTGACGAGGTACTCAGTAAAGTACCGTCTGAGGGGTTAGGGTTAGGGTTAGGGTTAGGGTTAGGGATAGGATCACTGTACAGATTATCCCACCGTGTCCATCAGATTACAGAAGATGTCATCCCTTCAGTATTTTACCGTGTGCCTTTCTTTTTTTTTACGGTGGCTTACTGTGTGCTTTTTGTGAATCGGGTGGAACCGGCCATCAAGTGGAAATAAATCTAAATGTTTATACATGTAGTAACTTTCTTTGACATGTGCAAAAATACATGATGCGTCCACTGAGTAAGCAGTAAACATTTAAAGTTAAATGGAAATTATAATGTCGCCGAGAAATGAGCGAAAATGCAAACTGACACTCGCGCACTCCCTTGCGCTGATTTATAAGACAGTTAGAACTTTACAGTGGATAATTAAAAATCCAAACACTTCAATCATCGATCAAATATCTTTTTAACGGGATGGAAATTCGAAAAACCCAAACCAGATCAATGCTTCTATTGGTAATACGAATACAACCAAATATGAGAGAACCACTATACACATGCATGAAGTAGATGTGTAAGTACGTTTTGTGGATAATGTTTTTGGACAATGTATGCCATGCCATGCCTCAGTGGGTACGATATGAAAAGCTTCGTGCACATTCAATGGAACAAAAGAATCGCATCATAGTTGAACTCGCGAAATAGAACGCACCGTATTATATCTACTATACTAAAGTAGCCGATCACGTCTGTCTGTCTGTCCATCTATGCATTTCGTAGTGCATTGAGGCACCAACATCAAACTTTGGGTAGTGATTGGTGATGACCCATAGAGGTTTGTGGTCTGGGTCAGGTCGGGGTCAGTTTGACCAGTGGTCAGTTATGAATCGGCCAATATTCCACGTTCATTTGCCATGCAGTCGCGTCGAGCGCTGATCATCGCACATGCTTGCGACGGAAGTACCGTGAAAAGTGTGTTGCTGAAATGACCTTTCATTATGTAGTCTTTGTTCAGCCTGGAATCGATACGTTGTAAATTACTTACACACATTATCGTATGCCTGTCAAATCGGAAATAACACGTGTGCCGCTGTGTGCGCCTGAATTAAGACTATCGTAATTTGCTTGCGAATTGTTGGCAGAGACGGATGTGCGAACATTCCCATTTTAAAAACTGGGATATCTAGGGCCAACATGACCGGGGAATCCTGAACGATCTGCAAAGTTAGGTGAGAAAATCAATCACATCTGGTGAGTACAACAGTATAATTTTTTTTTTTGGAATAAGGAAGGAAATGACTGATTGACGGGAGTGTTTCTGTCCCGATTCTGCCTATACCCAGTCACATGTACCGTGTACAGCAAGTCTCACGAGTGTATTACTAGAGTCTGTAAACCGCCTCCGTCGGCGTCGGGCCGGGAATGATGCACCAATTCCAAGCGCCGTTCGGTCCCATAATCCTATATTTCGTGTATGAATTCTGGATTGTATTCGACGTGATGTTTAATACATTTATTTAAAATACTTGCTTATATTTGTTGGATTTCATGCGTATCAGATGTCGAGAAATATTGTTTTCTTTGTATAAACCAAGTTTTAAAATGATTCTTAACCACTTTTAAATTGGTTTTTATATACCATAAAGCGGGTCCTACTAATCGCCAAGGATCAGTACTAGGCACTGCGAAGCACTGCGAAGCACTGCGAAGCACTGCGAAGCACTGCTAAGCACACTACGAAGCACTACGATACCCTTACGAAGCACCGCGAAGAGCATGTCTTCGCAGTACTACGAGGCACTACGAAGACGAAGATTGCACTGCGAAGAGCGCCCTGTACTAAAAACTACGTTTAATGCGCGCACGTAGAGGTAGACTATGGTAGCTGCCAGACTTTCCCTTTCGTTAAAATGATATTTACGATTGAAGTGTTCAGATGTTGAATTATCCAATTGATCGTCGAAACAGTGTACAAGTGCAAGGAGTTGGTGAACATCACTTTGCATTTTTGCTCATCTACTTCTACATGCGCTCCAAATGCTATCTTTTTGCTCTTCGTAGTGCTTAGTAGTGCTTAGTAGTGATTTCGTAGTGCTTCGTAGTGATTCACGGTGTTCGCGGTGATTAGTAGGACCGCCATAAAGCTACAAGCCAGTGTCACAGAATGCGCGTAGGCATTCTAGCCGAAGCACCAAACAGCACTTAGATTTCACCGCCGACGTAGGGGGCCCAATATCTGCACAGCGTCCATACGACAATTCAGCCTGCTGCTTTTCGTGACGTTTTAAAGAGTTATAAAACATATTTAATAAAGTAAACGACTGTTCTCTTAATTTTTTGTGGAATGTACAAGTCACTAAAATCACTTCCAATAGTATACACATACACATTTACAGAAATGAATGCTAGAATTACGGACAGAAACACGAAATGAAAGACAGATTCTGTCAAATCGGTTTTAAAAGACTATTGTAAAAAATGATCCCATAGTGCAGTACCTCTGCAAATTAAATACGGTTATGCTTGAATCTACCCAAATATGTGTTTATAATTGTTCACCCAACTAGATTGAAAAATGAGCTACCACACCACCGTGATAGTGTGCATATGTCTATCACATTGGCCAGATATCGTTTGGCGGGACCCTAATGCGTCGGGGCCCCGTCCAACGACGGGTTGTGGGACGGGATTGAGTCGCCCGTGTTTATTTTGTCTTATACTATTTAAATTATGACTCTGGGAATAGTAAAGATTTAAAGTATCGTTATGTCATCATCGCCTCTCTCTCACAAAAACCCGCGGATTTCCGCGGGTACAGCTAGTTCTATAGAGAATATAATGAAACTGCATACCACCAAATACGCATTACATTTCGTCAGAATATGAGGGGAAATTCGTGGTTGTGTTTGCGCATAATAATATACATACAGAATAATATATCAATAATCAAATAGAACAAGTTCAACGGCGCCGATATACTACGAAGCGTATATTATTCATTCTATTAAACATTGCAGCTTGGCCTTTCCAGTATTCTAAATATCATGGCAAGTATAACGATTTGACAGTTTAGTTATTATTATTCTCCATAAACTCTGACGCATATTTATCGTAAAATTATGTGTTTTGTGCAAACAAATTTGGTGTGCATATTATAGACTACAGCCCCGTTAGTGTTACCGTTTTGACGGTGGTTGATACAAATAAATAAAATTAATAAAACATAATATAACTGCGAATGAACATGGTATTAAAAACATATCATGATCTGTTTTCATTATTGCAAAGATTTACATTATCAGAACTGTATATAGACGGCAAACTAATTAAGAATGTTTGTCTTTTAATATAATCATCACAGAATATGATAATTTTGTATAAAATTATACCATAATATGCATGATACATTAGGATTTAATGATATATAGGCCCTAATTATATTTATGTTGCGGTGAACTATCACCTGACTGCTCAACATTATGATAAGGGTGACTGATGACTTGATCGGGCTTATGACTCGGTGGTATAGCGTCCGTCTCATGCACGGGAGGTCGTGGGTTCAAATCCCGGCCCGGTTATAATAGCAAAGGCCATCATAACAAAAGAGTATACTGCCTTAGTCGCTAGCCAGGCGCACATCCATCATACATAGAGTGGATAATAGGGTAATAGAAGGGGTAATAGTAACATTAATGTTATGCAACGGTTAGTGTCGGCTGCACTTGGTAAATAAAACGTTATCATTATAATCATTACTTATCACTATGATCGAAGGCTGAAGACGACCAGGATGTCACACTCCATCTTGGGTCTATACATCCACCATCCTACGAGGCAACGGATGATGCAAGTAAGTCAGCTTCAATGCCGTTACATGATATATAAGTTCCAGATATAATACCAGATGAAGAGAGAGCTAGCAGAAAGGAGGTCTTGATCGGATGGTGATCAAACTCCAACTCCTCCTCTTAATCCAGGGGCACACATTAATATAGCTTGACCAGGGTAGTTTCAATACAAGGGATGTTGTTCAGAGAAGGGGAGGGGTGATTTACTACTCGACACCTGCCATGTGCTCAGGGACGGGACATCAAAGGTGTTTGTCCAGGGAAAGGGATCATCAACATTATTAGGGAGCAGACGGAAGTCTGGTCTGGGGGATCATATTGACCATAAAACATTGGGGGGTATACTAGCTAGGATTACATTACATTTGAGGGTCAATGGTCTGAAGATGGGCATGTGAGGGTAATATTACTTTTACTAAGAAGGGGGGAGGGATATTTGGACTACTACTACATTACAATAAATATCAATTTCGTCATTTTCGCTCTTCGCTCCGCTTCGGTGACTGTCTCATTTACAGTCATCAATATGTCGCGGTGTTACACTAAAAACAAATATTTGTAATATTTCTGGAAAAATATGAATGGGAATGAAATAATTTGTTGTTTCCTGTTTATTAGCCCATAGGGCTATTATATGGATGCTAAATAGCAGCATTATCTTTTACCACTAATTAATCTAATCAATATCAATTTGGTCACGGTGTTACGTTTTGTGTAACACCGTGACGCTACCTCCTGGATCTCCATTGACATAGTACAGTAGACATAATCAAATAATGCAAGATATTTTTGTTACAAATAAACTTTGTACAATCCATGTATTCAGAGGTACGGATTATTGGATATGTTTTTGGGCCATGACGTCAAAGGTCAAAGGTCTAATAAATATGCAAAAAATATATTATTCTCAAGATAGTTTAAGAATCCTTGAAGGATAACATGATACTAATACTGGTATGCGTCCAGTGAAGTACATGACCTGATTAGGGAATGGGGTCATGGGAGGTCAATGGTCAACGGGTCAAATTATTGTGTGTTTTTTTTCTCACAATTAAAGGGGTAGTTTAGTTTTGGTAGAGAGGGCGCTGCACATCACAATTTTTTTGTGAGGTAATGAAAAACTGAGTGCCGAATTCGAAAGAACATGCCATTTTAATGGCAGAATAAACTTTATTTGGTCAAAATCGGTCCAGAAACGGCTGATATATCAATAAATATATCTGATCTTATAATTATTTGGGGCCCAAATAATTAGATGATTTTTTTCAAAAAATTTAAAAATGCTTACACTTTTTTAAAAATTTTCAAAAGCGTTTTTTAAATAATTGTTGATGATCTCTCTATTTAATCATTATTTCAATAAAACATCACATGCATAATTTTGTATTAAAAATGGTTGAAACCAATGCCTTTTTAGAGAGCGCCCTCTTGTATTTTAATGGCTCTTTTTGAATGATAACAGGCTTTTTACTTATTCGTTTGTAATTTGGTATACCTATCGAGCATGGTGGAGTTATAACTATTAGTTTATAATGTTACTGTCCAGGTTTGGTTACTAAAGTTCAGCCTTACCAAAACTGTACTACCCATTTAAGGGAATAGTTGAGTTTTGGTAAAGAGAGTACAGTTTTGGTCAAACTGAATTTTAATAACCAAAATCTGCACTATTACATTACAAACTGATAGTTATAACTCCACTAGTGCTCGAAAGGAATACAAAATTACGAATGACCTAGTAAAAAGCCTGTTATTATTTTAAAAGAGTCGTTAAAACTCAAGAGGGCGCTCTCTAAACCCTCATCGGTTTCAACCATTTTAAATGAAATATTGTGCATGTGATGTTTTGTTGAAATAGTGATTAGTTAGATAATCAACAACTATTTAAAAACCTCTTTCTTACATTTTTGAAAAGAGGAAGCATTTAAAAAAAAAAATTTAACGGTTGGTGCAAAATCATCGAATAATTGTGGGGCCCCACAATTATTACAAATGGTTATGTTTATGGATATTTCAGCCATTTCTCAACCTATTTTGATCAAATAAAGATTATTCTGTCATTAAAATTGTATGCTCTTCCGAATTTGACATTCAGTTTTTCATTATCTCACAACAAAATTATTTTGTGTAGCGCCCTCTATACCAAAACTCAACTATCCCTTTAAGTTCCAGAATCAATGTTAGAAAGAGTACTGAAGGTAAAAGATAATTTTCTGAAAATGTTTGGGGCACAGGTCAAAGGTTACTCGGATAATTACCCATTCAAAGACAAAAATTTACTGACACTGAAATCATGTTACATGAAACAAATCACTTGCAAATATGCACTGTGCAGACAGAAAATTAAAAATGTGTACGTTATTTTGAGAAACAAGGTCAAAGGTCTCATAGTTATGTCCTAAAACATTTTTTGATCATTAGAAGGCAATATGCTGCAAATTTGTGTCATGCGGACGATCATTTAATAGCATCTTGGATATATCACCAATTCATCTAGTTGTATCCCCCGAACCACTTCGGGGGATACTATGGATTTGGCCTCGTCGCGCCGCCGCCGCCGCCGCCGCCGCCGCCGCGTCCGCCGCGTCCGCCGCAGAGATTTTCTTGTGAACGCTCTACAGGTCCGAGTTCTTGTCCGATCATTTTCTAATTTGGTATGAAGGTGTATTAAGGAAAGAGGATGAAGCCTATTGATTTTGGTGTGGGGCGGAGTCCTGGTTGCCATGGTAACCATGATATAAAGAAATAGTTAAGATTACCTTGTGAACGCTCTACAGGTCCGAGTTCTTGTCCGATCATTTTCTAATTTGGTATGAAGGTGTATTAAGGAAAGAGGATGAAGCCCTATTGATTTTGGTGTGGGGCGGAGTCCTGGTTGCCATGGTAACCATGATATAAAGAAATAGTTAAGATTACCTTGTGAACGCTCTACAGGTCGAGTTCTTGTCCGATCATTTCTAATTTGGTATGAAGGTGTATTAAGGAAAGAGGATGAAGCCTATTGATTTGGGTGTGGGGCGGAGCCCTGGTTGCCATGGTAACCATGATATAAAGAAATAGTTAGATTACCTTGTGAACGCTCTACAGGTCCGAGTCTTGTCCGATCATTTTCTAATTTGGTATGAAGGTGTATTAAGAAAGAGATGAAGCCTATTGATTTTTGGTGTGGGGCGCGGTCCTGGTTGCCATGGTAACCATGATATAAATAAATAGTTAATATTACTTGTGAACGCTCTACAGGTCCGAGTTCTTGTCTGATCATTTTCTAATTTGGTATGAAGGTGTCTTAAGGAAAGAGATGAAGCTTTAGATTTTGGTGTTGGGGCGGAGTCCTGGTTGCCATGGTAACCATGATATAAAGAAATAGTTAAGATTACCTTGTGAACGCTCTACAGGTCCAAGTTCTTGTCCGATCATTTTCTAATTTGGTGATGAAGGTGTCTTAAGGAAAGAGGATGAAGCCTATTGATTTTGGTGTGGGGCGGAGTCCTGGTTGCCATGGTAAACCATGATATAAGGAAATAGTTAAGGATTACCTTGTGAACGCTCTACAGGTCCGAGTTCTTGTCCGATCATTTTCTAATTTGGTATGAAGGTGTATTAAGGAAAGAGGATGAAGCCTTTTTGATTTTGGTGTGGGGCGGAGTCCTGGTTGCCATGGTAACCATTGATATAAAGAAATAGTTAAGATTACCTTGTGAAACGCTCTATAGATCGAGTTCTTGTCTGATCATTTTCTAATTTGGTATGAAGGTGTATTAAGGAAAGAGGATGAAGCCTATTGATTTTGTGTGGGGCGGAGTCCTGGTTGCCATGGTAACCATGATAACCATGATATAAAGAAATAGTTAAGATTACCATGTGAACGCTCTGACAGGTCCGAGTTCTTGTCCGATCATTTT